>JBCNYG010000001.1:54484765-54496060 GCA_039654305.1 Porochilus rendahli | reverse complement strand
TTATTTCTTTGCTCTAAAATGTATAAACATGACACAAACTCTACTCAGAATTGATTTTAGAGTTTACTGCGACTATAAAGGAAGTAGGTCGTGAGCGTATCTAGCTTGAGTAGTTAACACAGCAGTAACGCTCCAACTTGAACTCCTGAGCTCTCGCAACAAAATCCTTAACAACAAATTTCCCTCTTAGGTAAAAACCATGGACATGGGAGCCAGAACAGAAAGAGAGGATCCAACACCTCGAGTTCAGATTACTCGAAAGCTTTTAGACACGATCCTTCAGCTTTCCGAGGGAAATGTTTAATTTCAAACACAAACCATGAAAAGTAGGTATCCCTTCCCAAACTGACCTGATATTAAACTTTATCTCTGTTTTATTTATGGTACAGACGTGCGTGATGGAGTTACAGTGTACGCTTATAGTACCGTCGTATAGTTTTATACCACCTTCTACATTTTTTTTACTATATCCAGTAAACATAACAGTTGCTAACTTCATGTCTTTTTTTCTACTGGATTTTTTTTTTTGGTGTAAAGAGATCAGACTGCATTCATCATTAGTGGGTGTTTATTTTTCTGTACAATAATGTTCCACTCTCATAATTTTTCTCGTTTATTATGATTAATATTTTGTAAGTGCACAAAAACAGTACCAGAGGGTCCTAATATGGCTAATGATGCCGGATGGTTATTACTCTGCATTGTTCAACAGTCGGTATTTTCGCGCTCTGCATTAATTCACTGCATCCGCAGTTTTTCATTTTAATTATTTTTTCCCCCTTTCCCAAGGTAATTAGTAATTACACACATTAGCGAAAGCATGGCCGAGTAAAGCGTGGATGCTGTGTTTATCGGTACGTGCGAATGCACTGGGACTAAAAGTTGCTGTTCAAGCAGAATGACTCATGAATTGTAAAAATCCTTTATATAACATTCCGAAGTGGCGCGTGCGAGCGGCTGATTTGAAGTCTCACCGGCAAGCGTACATGACCCGACCAGGAGAGAAGTGGACTCTGGAGAGAAACGAGCCAAGAAAGCTAACGGTCCACACAAGTTGATCACTCCTCCTTGTTAATGAAAAATGACTTTCTGCCTGACCATGTCGGTCTGAAACAGGAATGTGGAAGCAGATATCAGGACCAGTCTGTTTCTCTAGAGTTAAATCCAGTGGCTGCTTCTCAGACCCCTAACTTCACCGAGTGGATGAGTTTCATTACTTTTTATAGGAAAATATGCACATTTTCCAGCCTTTATAACGAGTGTGTCGGCAGAGAGTCTCATCACTAGTTATATATTATATCATCACTAGATATATTATATAAATATTATAATAATCATCAATGACTGGGTTTGAAAATTACTTTTATTCTTTCTTTAAGACAAAACATTAAATGGTAAAACCTGAAGCTGGTAATGCATCATGAATGGTATGGATTGTATCATATTGTCGCTGGAAGAGGTGAATGGTGCAGCGTTAATCCTGTTACTTTCTCCGCTTTGCTGAACAGATTGCTCTACATCAACTCTAGAAATCATATACAAGTAGTTTCATCTTCAATAGAATTATGTAGTCAAATGTAAAAAACTTAAATATTTTTGAAAAAGAATCAATCAGCCATTTTTGTTGTCATATCTGGAATCAGCAGACAAATCCATAAGAAATAACACGTTTTGTTTCTGATGCAAATTTGTACGTCAGTGGTATCACTTATCCAAAAATATACGAATGTAAGAATAGCACCGGACCTGAATTTACTCCTTCAGCCACATCCACACAGAAAGTGACACGCGACCATATGAACGCCATTGAAATGAGTGATGACAAGCGAAATTTTCTGTACGGCTTTTCTGAAGATGATAACAAAATGGACATTGTTGTCATTGATTATGATGTTGATGCTGATTATCAGGATGGTAACGATGATATGACAACCCCCACCCCCCACCCCCCTAAACCAGTGTTAAATGGGATCTGGGAAATTTTTTGAGAAGCACAACAGCACTACAAGTTGTCCTTAGATACCTGACCAAAGGAAATGAAACCTGATCGAACATTTCTATTTTTTCCACCGACGATAAGTGATTTCTTCCCATTTCCTCTTTCCTGACGTTTTCCACGGTACCGCCTGTTTCAAAACGCTGTGTGTCTATCAAGCCAAATCACTGCAGTGATGTTTACATGATGTTTACCTCGGCAGCCGTTAGCCGTTCTGCTTCACCGCATGATATGACGCATGTGTTTACAGTCTAGGCCGCGAACGCATCATCGCTCTTACCGTGTTTCTCTATTCGGAGTACAAGTGTGAGTGTAGTAGGGACCAGAAACACTCTGGGACCTTAATACTGTGTAGAATTACCACTTGTGATGTGGTGACACTCAGTTCCAGTTGGCGTGTGTTTTTATGTGTGTGTGAGTGTGTGTGTGTGTGTGTGTGTGTGTGTGTGTGTGTGTGTGTGTGTTTTGAGTGGAGAGAGGAAACAGCAAAGCAGCCAGGGAATACAGGCAGTTGTTTGTTTGTGTATTTGTAGAGCAAGGGGCAGCGAGAGTGAGAGAGAGAGAGAGCGAGAGAGAGAGGGAGGGAGAGAGAGAGAGAGAGCAAGAGAGAGAGAGAGAGAGTGAGAGAGAGAGAGAGAGGAATGGAAACAGCAGGAAAGATAAAGTCCTTGGAAAACAAAGTGGAAGGACATAGTTAGAAAAAAATGTGAAATAATAATTTAAAAAAGATATTGTTGAAAGCCCGGCAAAGGGCATAACAAAGAGAAGAAATATTCACAGAATGACATCATGTCTCAGTGTGATTTATATTTCATACATGGTATACGCATACAGCCAGTTCGACAGCTCCAATATTATTGGCACCCTTGGTGTTAAAATGTCTTTGGAGTTAATCACAGTGAAAGGTGTATTGATTCACCTCAATCTTTAAAAATGTTCAATATGTTAAAATCATCATCATTGTCGTCATCTTCTTCCGACTGGACTGGGATCGGGTCGCGGGGGGCCACAGCCTAGGCAGTGAGGTCCAGACGTCCCTTTCCTCAGCCACTTCTTCCAGCTCTACTTCCTCCAGGGGACACCAAGGCGTTCCCAGACCAAGCCGAGAGACATAGATCCTCCAGCGTGTTCTAGGCCGACCCTGGTCGGACATTCCCGACACACCACACCAGGGAGGTGTTCGGGAAAAAATTTTAGTGTTACGTGACGTTATGGTTTTACGTGGCCTGTCATGATACATTTTTTATTACACAATATATAATCCCAGAAAGTGTCATGATTAATGGTACTATTGACATTGCGTGCTACCGTTTACTATTCCTCTTCAGTGTCACTGCTCTCCATGTTATTCTGTTCTTTTGGCCACATTGGGGAGAAAATTGACAACGCTTCCTCCGCTATCTCCGGTCCCACTCCTTCCATCCTCCCTGTGTCAGCCAGAGACAGAGCGAAGAGAAAGTGAGCTGCAGGAACCAGGAAAACGCTCTCAGCAGAGATTTTTCCAATGTAAATAGTGACACATTAATTATGATGATTGATCCTGGTTTGGAAACTGATCGTGATTATTTGAACTAATCGTACGATGGGGTCAGGGAACAGGCCTGGTTTTTACGCAGACTTTATTTAAAGAAATTTTTGTCATTTTGTAATGACAGTACTGTTGTAACTACTATTTTTCTGGTAGTTTGTTGATACTGTATATAACAATTAATCACAGAATTGATTTGGTGCCCATCTCAGCTGATTCTGAGCAAGGGCAGAGTACACCCTGGACAGCTCGCCATGCCATCGCAGGGCATGATATAATTATTTTTATTATACTATTATCACTAACTCAAGAAATATAATCATATTTTATCATCCATAATTAATGTTTATGCAATAATAAGAAAGAAAAATATTTTATCAGCTCACTCCTGTGAAACAGACTCTCTCTCATTAGATGATGTTTGTTACTTGGCTCTCCGCGCTCTGTTGTTTCTCCACCTCCCTCTGAGTCATCATGTTTTCTTCTCCCCCAAAAACTTTTTTGTATTTTTTTCCCCCAATGTAGTCCTTTACCAAATTCCCACTCAGCCAGAGCTCCCAGTCATACCACAGCTAACAACAAGGGTAACACATGCTTTCTCTGTGACAGATGTGAAGTCTGATAACAACATCTGTTTCATAGTGTGGTGGCAAAGGGCAGCACAGAGCACTCCATCCACCCACTTTTAAATACACGAGCTGAAAGATGGCTGGGTAGGCTGGTGTCACTATAATTGCAATTGTAATCCCTCCCCCTGTCCCTTCGGCTCTTGTCTGTGGACAGCTGTGAATTCCAGACGTTGAGCGACTCACTGGTGCTTGTTTTTCTTTATTTATTTGCCTGTGAACAAAATCCGAAAAACATCCATGCATTATTTCTCACCTTACTTAGTGGGAACACTACCCTACCTGACTCTTGGAAATTATTTGATTTTGTAATGTCAAGGTCAAAGATGAAGGTCAGAGTAAGGCCTTTGGTCTTTTGGAGATAGAGTGTCTATTACTTTAAAATGAGTGCTGATAGACATGCTCTTACAATGGAACATAATTATTAAACCAGATACGGGCTTTAATATGACCTTGAGTGACCTCAAAAGGTCAAACCCGACCCACCTTGTAAATACTTTTTTCAATGTTTTCCCAGATCATTCGGTCACGTCCACATACTGTAGAATATATTGTAAGACGAGCACACGGGTAATTAAAACATAAAAACAAAATAATGGACCTATTTTTTACATTATCCATGCTTTATGGAGGAGGCACCGTACACTCTATGAGTGCCTTTCTAGTTCTTTTTTTGTTTCTTTACAAAATGTAACTTCTTTTGACAGGATGGAGTGTACATCAACATGTCACCCCAAATGCTGTATGGTAACACAGTGTGAGGATCAAGAGGATCCAAACTTGACGGCGAATATGAAGTAAAGCGTATAAAAGACAGGCCAGCAAATCATATCCTCAGCACTCAGTCACTCGTACATTAGGTAAGACTTGTTAGGAATTGAATCACATCTCTCTGACCTGAATACAGACCTTTCACCCCGCCCTTTTACATTTTCTTATCTCTCGTGTCATCTCACTCTTTCTGTTCTCCCTCTCTGCCCTGTCTGCACCTCCATCAGTCTGTCTAACCATATCCCTGCTCCTAGCTGCCCTTAATGTGCAGTAATGTAGCACCTAATCAACAAGCTCACCTACACACTCTCACTCACACACTCACTCAGCCATAATCTAGTCCAGTCCAACTGCATCTGGTCTCAGATTATATTTTTATGTTGTTGTAGACATAAAGCACAGATAGCCATGCAGCTCCTAGAAGAATTTTTATCACGTCTGGGTGTCTGGCTGCTCCTTCAGCAGCAGTCAAAACAAAGACACTAAGGGCATTTTCGGCATGTTATGAGCATGCCGTCCAATCACTGGCCACCACGGTCGTGATTCATACTCACCCTATTCACATTTGCTTAGCATTTATGTTCATGTTTATTATTTAAACTGGTGTTTTAATAAACCAATTTACAACCAAGCCAGAAGTTAGAACAAGCTACACTGCTGGGTCACATGACCCACACTAATGATGACATATACACCTGAACTAGATATGACATACTCCAGTTCTAGTGACACAGTACCGTTGACAGATCTAGGACTAGTTCTGGTTCAGTCAGTTTAGAAGCCAGAGCGTTGCGTAATCTGATGTGGGAGTTTCATAACGCACAGCATAAAAAAAAGGTAATAACAACCTTGGAGGAGCGTATAAGCTCTCTTTCTGTCCACCTCCACGTCCTCGGAAGAACATGGAGGTGTTGCAGGAGGTGAGTAAGTCGTCAGCGATTGACGGCAGTCTAGTGTGCAGCCCTGACTCCATGTTTATTTGGAAATGCCTATCAAAAAATCCAATACGCAAAAAAATGCTGGTTAAAAAACATTAGAGTACGCTGTGTAAAGCTGTTTTTAGAGGAAGTTAGTAAGGATTAGCATTCAGAAATTAGCATTAAGAGCATTGTTAGCATTAGCGTTATGAGCATTATTGTTTATTTTGTTATTTTGTGTGTTAATAAATTTGTTTGTTTGTGGATATAACAATAACTTTGCTTCTTTTTAATTACCCCACCCCCATTTTGTCATAATCATTTAATCATTTAAATGGTGTATATGTTAATAACCTCATACTCAAGAGGTGTCATGGTGATAAATCAATTCTGTTGGCAAAAAGGAACCAACCAGTTCTTTGCACGATAAAAAGAATATATGCTTCTGCAGTTTTTATGAGAAATCACTAGGGATGCAAAAAGCCAGGAACTTTCTGAAAAGTTCCTGAAGGTTTCCATGGGAACTTAAGATTTAAAATATGAAATATTCTTTTAGGAAATGTGAATTGACTGGAATTTATGGGAATGTGTCAGCAGTTGGGCATCTGCACTAGGCATGGGTCATTCTTAAATAGCATGTGATCTAAGCACATGCGCAAATTCACTTTATCATATTCCGAATCTATCAGCCTTCACATCATTGACAAATATTTTGCTCCATAACTATGGAAAATGGGTGAGCCCACTTGTGCTTCACACTATCTTGAAATCACTAGCCATGTTCTCTCTTTTTGGGGTGACAAATCGATTCAGAATTGATTCTTGATTCAAACCGATGTTTGATTCACAACCATTACAAACAAAAGGAGCCAATTTGACAAGTAACTACATTCTTCTATAAGCGAGGAACAACTCTTCTATAAGAGAGAAAGAAATGTTATTACTAGACGACTGGTTTTATAGATGTACTGATCCGCTTTGCTGGTTCAGAGTTGGTTGGGAGTTTAGTGCTGCTCCGTTAGTGAAGCTGCTCGGGGATTTGACGTGCTCCCGAAATACTTGACTTTTATTTTGCACACCGCATGTCATATCAAGCTTATGCAGCCCCTAAAGGGACATGGAAAAAAAAAGAAAGATAGATTTCGTGTGAAACTATCGCGTGGCACCAGTTACCTAAGGTTTCTCGTGCGCACGAGAAACCTATCCTTTTTTTTTCTTCCCCGTGTCCCTTTAGGGGCTCCGGACAAGCTCCTTCTTACCCGGAAATGATAAAATCCGAAGTGCAAGCATTTGCCTTTAGCGAAGATGGCGCTGGCTGTATTGCTTTCTCCTCATCCATGTCAATGCTAGGCTAAGCTAGTTCTGGAGCTGCCACTCACTGGAACAATTCACTACGGAGGCTGTGTTTGGACAAACGGTACACGCTGTAAGTAAGGTTGGAAATGCTTGAAAAAAACGTGTTCTTAAAAAATCGATTCTTGAAGATTTTAATCGATTCAGAATGCTAATAAACAAGAATCGCGATTCATACGTGAATCGATTTTCCTTACAAACCTCTCACAGAAACATAACCATGTCATAAGGATTAAATATGACCAGCTAGCATGCCTTGTTATCAAGTCAGCCGCTAACAGGGATCATTCACTGAACCACGGTGCTCAGGAGCATGAGCACAGCACTGGGTTTAAGTAGCTGGAGTGTTTCGTGTTTGGTGTGTGTTGTGTTTGATAGTAAATCGTTGTTTTTTTGCTAAAGTATTTATGAAAATGCAATAAAAGCGAAAGGTGATTACACTCAGGAACTACAGAATTAAATAATCAATTAGCCATCCATCCATTGATCTCTCCACCCATTCAACTATGCATCTTTTCATCCATATATCCCTCTATGCAACCATTCTTTCATCTATCCATCGACTCACCTTATCTATGCATCCATCCATCCCTTAATCTATTCACCCATCTATCTATCTATCTGTCTGTCTGTCTGTCTGTCTGTCTGTCTGTCTGTCTATGCAGCCATCCTGTCATCTCTTCATCCCCCCCATTTATCCATTTTTTTTGTCTTTTCATCCATCCATCCATCTCATCCCTTCATCCCTCCACCATTTATGCATTATCCTTATCCCTTATCCGTCAGGGTCTCATGGGACGCCATAGCCAATCCCATCTGATTCTGGGCGAGAGGCGGGCTTACACCCTGAAGAGGTCATGTCTATCACAGCACTAGGTCAGTTAGCTAACTATTTAAAAAATGCTTAATTGCAGAATATTCCAGAACATTTTCTAATGAGGATGTTTATAAATAAACATGTAATTCAAGGTTCATGTTTTTGAAGCTGTTCAGCTTTTGACTGAACAGGATCTACAGTTCAGGACGATTCGTCCCCTTTGATTTCATCAAGTGTTTTTATAGAAGAGCAGATTTGTTTGTCCGGTACTTAGCAAGCGATTGGGTAAATTCTCCGTAGGGGGTTTCGGCGTGCTGACTTGAAGTGGTGGTGTTGTGCCAGTTTCCTGCCGCATGTCTTCGTTGGCAGATCTCCATGTGTAATGGGGGCTCCTGCTCTAAGAAAGGTTAATGCTCACCCACAGTGGAGTTGACATGATTAGTTAGACCTCAGCAAGTTCCCCCGCTTAGCGACCTCTCTGTAGGACATGGGGACGTTTTAGCTGCACTGCAGCTCTCGAACACATAAGTGATGATAATGAGCTCCAGGGCTGCAGGTTTATGGCTTACTTCATTAAAATGATGGACGCACAATTGTGCTGTGATGTAGCGATGCTCCAGGAAACACCCTCTTGTGTTAAGACCTCTCAGTGCTACCAAAAGGAACAATGGTCACACGTCATTCAGTGTTGCACAGGCCACGCCTCCTTTCACTGTTACTGACAAGTACACAGGCCACGCCTCCTTTCACTGTTACTGACAAGTACACAGGCCACACCTCCTTTCACTGTTACTAATAGGTACACAGGCCACACCTCCACTGTTACTGACAGGTACACAGGCTATGCCTCCACTGTTGCGGACAGGTACACAGGCCACGCCTCCTTTTACTGTAATTGACAGGTACACAGGCCACACCCACTTTCACTGTTATTGACAAGTACACAGGCCACACCTGCACTGTTACTGACAGGTACACAGGCCACACCTCCTTTTACTGTTATTGAGAAGTACACAGGCCACGCCTCCAAATTCAAATTTTATTTGTCACGTACAAATTACACAGTACAATATGCAGTGAAATGCTTAGTACGACTGTCCAAAATGTAACCAAATATAAAGAAACTGTCTGAAATATAAAGAAAAAGTGTCTCCACTGTTACTGACAGGTACACAGGCCACACCTCCTTTTAGTGTAACTGACAGGTACACAGGCCACGTCTCCTTTCACTGTTATTGACAAGTACACAGGCCACACCTCCTTTCACTGTTATTGACAAGTACACAGGCCACGCCTCCACTGTCATTGACAGGTACACAGGCCACACCTCCTTTCACTGTTATTGACAAGTACACAGGCCACGCCTCCACTGTTCCTGACAGGTACACAGGCCATGCCTCCTTCCTGTTAATGACTGATAGATTATGATATAAATGCAGAAGTGAACTTTGTTACTTGACTGGAAGTAAAACAGTTCCCTGGCAGAGATTTTGTAGGCTGCTTGATTTTAATTCGTCGAGGTTTCCACCATTTACTGAAGTCCCGCCCTCTTTTCTCTTTCACTAATTTATAACCCCGAGGTTTCCTGAAATTTATGCAGGCTTCATGCACACACCAGGCAGTGTTTCAGAGAACAAGACTAAACAAATACCTCATAAATGATAATTATTTCCAGACTATTTCTGCATGAAGGGTCACATATCTGTGGTCAGTTTATTGTAAAATAAATAACTTTTGGTTTCCTGAAAATTATGAAATAACCAAAAAGAGCACACTTATGAACTAAAGTGAAAAAGTGTTTACTGGCTCTCACAGATATATAACGTGTGTGTGTGTGTGTGTGTGTGCACCACACAGACATGTTCATGTATGTTTAGTAAACCACCCCTTTGCAGTGTTAAACGGGCTCATGTTTGCTAGCACCAGCGCACAGCAGGAGATGCAACAGAGACGCTTTCACAGCCGAGCTGGAATTTTATAGGCGACTCGTTCCTGACGCCGCAAGCGTTCACGCATCTGAAATCCCGTTGCTAGGCAACCGTTGCTACAGCAACTCCGGGGCGTGTGTTCTCATACGGCTCTGTGTGTCAGCGTGTGACCTGCTTGTTAACCCGCTTCTTTCTTTAAGCGTGTTTTTCATTTAATGAGCAGTGGTGGATTAAAGCAGGAGGCCTGGTAATCCCCGCTGATGTTTACTTTCCTTTCCTTTTTTATGGTTAGCGAGAGCATGGAACAGAAATTCACCCCGAACGATTGGCGTAATAATACTTTCTAAAAAGAGATATTTCAGATTTTTTCTTTCCAGTTTATTTTATTTTTAGTTCGGTGAAGAGTGTTGTCTATTCCTCCACACTCCCTGCTGATGAAACCTTGTTTCATTTATACATGAAGATGTGTTTGTGCTTTGGTTCTTAAGTCTGCCGACCTCTCATCAACTTCTTAGGAACTGTTACCCCCTCATCAACTCCAGCTTTAATGCTATTGTAACTTTTATCCGTTTTTGATGAACAGATCAAGGAATAACTGCACTGTGATGAAACGAAGATGAACTGACTTGTGACTTCTCCCCAGTACGAAACTGGGTTGAAGGTGTCACCTGCTACAAGGGTTCACAAACTTTGTAGAGTGAACTCTTCCACTCTGAGACTCTGAGATTGATTTTATTAATATTATTTAAAAATTATTCAAATATAGTTCATAACACATTCTATTCCTGAACTTATCACTGAATTAATCAACTTTGCTGCTTGGACCCCAAAATATATGAACTCTAATGAGGTGGCTTGTTCTTTTCACCACTGGAACCGAATCAAAATATTCAAGACCTTCCTGGTTATGCTTCATGGATTCCTTGGCGTCTCCAGCACTGAGTTTGAATCTTTGGTTTTATCGGGACATTTAAGCGATATTTACTGCACTGTTGGTATATGATTATGAATACAACAATATGATTAGCATTACGTAAGTAACACTGATTATAGGAGCTTTACAATGAAAGTCCATGACAACCACCATCATCATCGTCGTCATAACAGTCGTCATCACCATAAGTGTCATCATCGCCATCCTAATCACCGTCACTGCCACCTCAACAATCGTAGTTATTATCATCAGCATCATCACCACCCCCACCAGTCACCACCATCATCACCACCATCATCACCACCATGATCACCACCGCCATCATCAGCATCATCACCACCATCATGATCACCATTATCACCACCGCCATCATCAGCATCATCACCACCATCATCACCACCATGATCACCATCGTCACCATTATC
>JBCNYG010000001.1:54449892-54462619 GCA_039654305.1 Porochilus rendahli | reverse complement strand
CACACACACACACACACACACACACACACACACACACACACACACACACACACACACACACACACACACACAGGGAGCCTTCTTGTAAACATGTATACACACTCTCATGCATCATTAACATCTATACCAAGCACCCATACATACACACACTCATCCGTACTCAGTCCTAATGGTGCACGAAGGCCTCATTAAAGATATGTGTGAGTGTGTGAGTGTATGTACATTGTGTGAGGGAACGAGGAGCGGATACTTGTACCCCTCCCATTCCATTCCTCTTTTCAGTCCCTCTCACAATCTCTGTCCTCCATGTTCTCAGATATTAGCTTTTCCTCTTTGTATTTGCCTCGTGCCTCAGTTCTCTCTCTCTCTCTCTCTCTCTCTCTCTCTCTCTCTCTCTCTCTCACTCTCACTCTCTCTCCAGCCCATTATCTCACACGAGCAGGCAGCGCGCTGGCTAACCTTCACTTTAGCAGCTCCGAGCAGCCGTAGCAGGTGGCCCCTGCCTTGAGTTAGCATTATCCTCGCCTTTCCTCGTTTCGTGCCCTTCTACACTGCTGTTGAATTAGCGCATTGCTAACACTAAATCTGTCAGGCGGGCATCAGGGGGTGACAGACTGCACAGCGGGTCATACTCATGTTTGCTCACGTGCGTCTGGCTTAGCACCGCATGTTTATTTCTGATCAAGTGTGTGTATGTGAGCGTGACTCTGCTGACAAAAAAAGGAGAAAAATCCAGAATAATGCAAAATAGTTTTAAAGTAAGTAACTTTAAGTTAGGTGGGGTTTTTTAACCCCCGAAACTAAACACTCGCTGTCTTTTACAGCATAGCATGAACACTGCTATATCAAACTAAATCAAAGAAGTCAATGCTTCATTGAATCAAGCCACACCCACTTAATTAATTTGAACACAGATTAGTGATTCTCGCTTCATTATTCATGGAAACAAGCCACTATTGCTAAATTCCAGCTATCTCTGCTTTAGTCGTCTGGCTGCGACATGAACTTCACTGTACACGTATACTTTCCTGTATATTACACATGTTACTGGAGGATTCCACCGCAGGGCGGAACTGGTCACATAACTTTTCTTGAAATCTTTGTGACATTTTTTGTTGCTGCTGATGATGTGGCTATTGACACTGTCATGTAAAGTCGCTACTGCCCCCTACTGATCATATGGTGGTGTAAGTGTGTTGCATCTAGTGTACACGTCACAGTATTTTTCTGAGGATGGGCACAGATGAGGCACCAGATCGAAGCAGGATACACAGGGTAGCCAAAAATCTCCAGGCTTGGTGTGTTTACAGGTTTCTTTTATATTACTCAATTGTTTATCAGCTGGGGGGGACGTCAGAATAGTGGTTAGCATGTCTGCCTCACAGCAAGAAGGTCCTGAGTTCGAGTCCCGGGATTAGCACGGGCATTTCTTTGTGACGTTTGCATGTTCTCCCCGTGCAGGCTTGGGATTTCTGCAGGTATTCCAGTTTCCTCTTACCACCCAAAGACAAATTAGCAGTTGAGTGGGAATGTGTATGTGTATGTGTGTGTGTGTGTGTGTGTGTGTGTGTGTGTGTTGGCGCTAAGATGGTCTGGTAAGCTGTTCAGCATGTACCTTGACTTTGCCCATTGTCGGCTGAGATAGGCTCCAGTCTTCCTGCGATCAAAGTAGGATTAAACCAGTCTACAAATAAGTGATTAAGAGAGCGAGTGATTATCAGTTTCTAACAAATGTACGACTAGAAATTGCTAGCTGGAATACTGCTCATTAAGGCTATTGAAATGTTATCCACATAACCTATGTTGGCAACGTAACTCGAAAATTGACATCTGGCAATCTATGGCCAGAGATATTGATTTGCAATCTACAAAACAATGCCTACTTCTTCATTGTATCCACATAATGAATAGAAATGCAGTGGTACACCTCAAAGTCAACATACAATATAATAATTCTATATATAATTCTATATATATTTGTTTATTTTGATTTGATTTGATTGGTCCGGTTTTTCACTGCAACCTTTAAGCAAAAATTCGTAAAAGAATTTTAGGTAAGAATGCTAAGCAAACCATTTGCCAAGGCATGAAACACACTTTTGAGCTGACCCCAACAAACAAATACTCGATTATAAACTTCTGTGGTGCATCCAATTTTTATTAATCCAAAGCTTTGGAATACACGGAGTCAGTCGCCCGCTTTAGCAGCTCTACCAGATCTACGCACCACAATTCAAGTCACTTCCTTCGTCTGTCTGAGCTGAGCATAATTGCGGGATCATGTTCATACCAGGGTTCTGTTAAAACTGACTAAACACTGAATTTATGAAAGAATGCTGCTGAATCGTTTTGCAGTGAATGGTTTGTTAGTAGTGCTGGAATAAACAGCTGGAGTTTGACTGACCTGGTTTCTAGCAATTAAGCACACCTATAAACCAATAAACGAATTTTGTATCATGGTATATTTTTGGAATATATAGTGTGCAATTAACAAATATATACAAGTATGCAGTGCATTTTTTATTTCTTCATTCCACACACCACTCGGTTGGCAGCGTTTCCTCCTCTCTCTTATTAAATCAGTCCTCTGTGTCTGGCCTGGCTTTCCATCATCTTGTAAGTCTCCTCTTTAATTGGAAAGAACACGAGCGCCCAGGCATGCTCCCGTCCACAGAAATGTACAGATAGACAGGGGCAGAAAGAGAGAAAGAAAGACAGACGGATACAGTGAAAAAGAATGAGCAGTTGAGAGCTGCGTGGGTAGAGACCCGGGAAGCGATTACGTGCGAAGTAGAGCTCACATCTCAGACAGAAAGATATATGATGAGGTGTCGAAGGTAAAGGGACGTATTCACACTGAGCAGAGCAAAGAGAGGAGGAGGAGGAGGAGAAGGAGGAGGAAATGAATGAATAGGTGCCATGCTCATTGTGGAAGACAGAAGACAGAATTCACCCAGAGTGAGGCTTTTAGATGGAAAGACAGAGTGAGAGAGAGAGAGAGAGAGAAAGAGAGAGAGATCAAACAGAGAGGGAAGGTGATAGAGTGACAGTGAGAGAGAAGGAAGCAAGAGGTGAGAATGGGACAGAAAGAAAAGATTTCGCAGGAATAAAAGAAAGGTGTGTGTGAGGAGAATGTGTCCGATTTCCCCGTCGCCTCACCGTCCTTCTTTAATAAGGTTGCCATGACAACAGTGTATCAGTCGGGCACCAACAGAGAGTCCATACCACTCAGCGAGCGAGTGTGTCTGAACAAGTGTTCCTCTTTCAAACATAAAGCATCAGATACAGCACAAAGAAGTGGGTGATATAACCAACGTATTATATTATGACATTTTAAAAATGAACAGCTTCGGTATACATCAGAGTTCAGATATTTTGTCATGTAAATGTCATCTGAAGGTTGTAAAAGAGCTGCATTATCAGCATCATCTTCAGAATCTACATTGAGGCTCAGGCTGGCAACAGAAAAAGCCAAACGTCTCTATCTGCACGTCCTGCACCTCCTGCTCGGGGATCCCCTGACAATCCCAGGCCAGCCAGGGAGATATGAGCCCTTTAAATCCTGGGTCAACAACACAGTCTTTTCCCTCTTGGTTGTCTCTCATATCCTTCCAGAGTATGTGCTCAAGGGAGAAAATTCATTTTACCTGCTTGTACCAATAACCTTATTCTTTCGCTCTCTGTGCAAGGCTCAAGACTGTAAGTGGGGGTAGGAATCGTTGTGTGTGTGTGTATATATATATATATATGTTGTTACACCTCTTTCATCACCAGACCTTACACGAGGAATCACTTCTCATTCTCTGAACTCTGCCGAATTTCATTCAGTCATTTATTTGCCAAACTGCTTAATCCTACTAGAGCTCCAGGGAGACTGGAGCCTATTCCAACCATCTTTGGGTGAAGGCTTGGTACACCAGGCCTATTCACATTCATGTAGAGGAGTTGGGGTATTCTTTAAACTATCCCAGAAAACATGTTCCTAGACCCTCTCCCCAATCCTCCCTGCACCGCAACTGGTGCGGATTTATTCATTTCACACCTTCAAACAGCTCACGGGATTTCAAGAACTTTGTTCCTTTTAGAGCACGTAACATCATGAGGCAATTTTTTGAAGCAAAAGCATCAAATTCTGTCAGGCAGTAAATTCCCCTCTGAAAAATCCAGCTTAGTCTGGCTGTCTACCAGCTGCTAGAAACACAGGACAAGCCAAGATGGTAGAACATCGTTGCCAGTTGGTATGTAACTGCTGGTAGATAGAAAACGTTTTCTGAATTAGTGCTAATGTGGCACAAAAAAAACAAAAAATTATAAAGGAGAAGAAATGAACACAACAATACGATGATTAAAATATCTAAATCTCATTGATCATTTTGCTCGAAGAGGTGAAGTGGTTGGAAAGAATTAACCAGATAGCTGAAATCAACAGCTCGGCCTTCGAAAAGCCCGAACACAATTATTCATGAATTTGTCAAACCGTTTAACCGGTTGTGGGGAGGCTGGAGCCTATCTCAGCTGACTCTGGCAGCTTCCAGACCAACCCTCACAGCCACACTCACACCTAGGAGCAATTTGTAACAGGCAATTAGTCTAACACACAGGTCTGTGGTCTATTAGAGGAAACTGGAGTCCTAAAGCACCCTTGCCGAGTCCAGGACTCAAACCCAAGGCCATCTTGCCATGAAGCTATACTAAATAGAGAAAAAACTATTTTTAAAAATGAAGACAAGGCCTCCTTTACACACCTGTCATACAACTTGTCTGAGCTGAATTTTTTGTCTTTACAGCATTAGCAGTAACATCAGGCCTGGATGATGGAGGTTGGGGAAATGAGAATGCTGGATAAATTGCCCAGTCTTTAAAGGTTTAAAAAATGAACAGAGAAACATTCAACCTGGAGATGTAGCAGGTTTAGAAAGCAGCCAGTCAGTTCAGCACATATTCAAATTTATTTCCGGTCGCTAAAACCTTAAAAAACCCTCACGAGTAATTTTTGATGCTCTCCGGCTGCACAGTGTGTATTGATGGTAAACATGTGTGTAGCTTATGGGAGATCCCAGAGCAGCGTGACATGCCGTGTGTGTTTTCAATCCCCGTGTCAGGTGTGACAGAGGGTTAGCCTCACTCTGACGTCTCTGTGTGAGTCCCACAGGAGCAGCAATCTGTCGCTGGTACATTAATGACACCATGAGCAATGTCATCCCTTCAGCCGCGCGCCGCTAACAAGCAGGCCTTCATTATCAAATTAATTGGAATACATTTTGATTAAAGACCATCCTTGCTGAACCTTCATCACCTGCACCTTTATCACCCCCCCTCCAGGGTCTCTCTCTCTCTCTCTCTCTCACACACACACACTCTCTCTCTCTCTCTCTCTCTCTCTTTCTCTCTCTCCGTATGTGCTCCATGTTCTCTTTTCTCCACTGATTCAATTCTCTTCTGCTCATTCAGTTTCTCCCTCAGCAAACATTGTTATTTTTCTTTTTGATGTTATTTTTCCTCCTTTCTTCTTACCCTGCCTTCATCTCGTCATTGCTCCTCTCCCCTCCCCTCCTGTTCTTTCCTCTCCTTTTTCTTCTGTCTTTCTCTCTCGCATTTTTTCATGCTTTTATCCCCCCCACACCTTCTCCCATTCTCCCATCTCTTCTTTCCTTAATCTCCTTCATCTAATCTCTTTCTTTTCCCCCCTCTTCTCTTCCTATCCATCTATCCATCTAATCTCTCTCTCTTTCTGTCTCTGTCCATCTTTCTCTCTGTCTCTCTCTGTGTTCCCCTCTCTCTCTCTCTTTCTCTCTCTCTCTCTCTCTCTCTCTCTCTCTCTGATAATCTCTTGGTCTCTTGCTTTCCTCATCTCATCATGTCTTTACTTTCTTGATCTCCCGTCATCTAATCTTCAGTCTCCTTTCTCCTCTTCTCTTCTGCTCTCTACTGTATATTGAATCCCTCCATTATATGTTTGTCCTGTCCCCGTTTTCGCACCCAGCTTTCCTCATCTCATTTCTATTTCTCATTTTCTTTTTATTTGCTCTCTCCATTCCTTTGTTGTCCTTTCTCATCCACTCATTCTCTCTTTTATTCTCCCCCGTCTCTTCTGCTCTCCTCTATTCCCATATGATCATATCCCATGTCTTCATGTGTTTTTTTTCCATGTCTCCTTCTTTCTTATCCAATGTCTTCGCTCGCGCCTTCCCCATTCCACTCTTTCACCTTCAAACTCTTTTATCCTTTTCCTCATTTTCTCTTCACTTAAATCTCTCCCTTTAGTGCTGCTTTTCTCTCTCAGCTTCTCTCTCTCTCTCACTCTCTCTTTCTCTTTCTCTCTATTGTGAGTTCTGCACAAAATATTCTCGCTTCTGACTCCTTGTGGGTTCCTCCTCCGCAGAGTGATTGGACTTTGTAGTGCTACGGCCTACAACTCCAACCTGATTCACCTGCTGTCAGGTGGACACACACACAATCTCTTTCTCTCTCTCTTTTTCTCTTTCTCTCTCTCACACACACACACATAGTACATGCACTATGTTTTCATTTCCCTTCTTTTGTGTGTCCGTTTATTTAACCGTCAGTCAATAGTTCTTTCTTCTGCTGCTTGTTTATCCGTCGCATTGCATGATTGAGGTGAGCATCATCTGTAATTGAGACCGCTGATGATTAATGGTTCGACCCCATAACGATCTGTATTGGCCTTTATTGATTAACTTGTCCCTCCGTCACCATGCAGCTCTTTCAAAGTGTGTGTGTGTGTGTGTGTGTTTTGGGGTTTGTTATTCTCATCTCTGCGGGACAGAGTGCACCCGCAAACAAAGCAGACACTGATAGATGCATCTTTTGTGTGCAATTAGCCAAACCCACACGGCAGTCAATGAGAGAATGGACTAATGAATTAAATCTTCATCGATGTGTAACGAGCCGGAGATTGCGTTTCACAGCAGTGCACATTTAACTCCGATTCATAACACTATGTCTTGATAAAAAAGTGAAGAAATAGGGACGGGTGGCATGTTGCGGTCACTGGAGGAGTCAGCCACATGACTTAAGCTGGAGGCTGCTGGCTACTTAAATCTGGCTGCTAGCTCATCAAATTTTTAGAGTAACTCCGTGTTAGAGTTGAATCCACCTCATCATCCACCATCATACAGTCCAGCAGCTTGTTTTTTCAGTTAACGTTGCTTTTACGGTCTTTAAGCTGCTATTATTAAACATTGTTAGCATGTCCAATTCACAGTAAGAAGGTTCGGGGTTTGAGTCCTGCACTCGGCAAGGAGTTTTCTGGGTGGAGTTGGAATGTTCTCCACATGATTACATGGGTTTCCTCCGGGTACTCTGTTTCCTCCCACAGTCTAAAGACTTGTACATTTGGTTAATGGCTCACGTGTCCAAAATTACTTTCCAGTGAAAGGCAGTAGATGGCCAAGAGCTACCTGGTGATGGAGTTTCCATCCATTCCATTGACCTTAAGTGAGCTTAAAAGTTCAAATCCCAACCACCATAAAACTTCAAACATACTAGTTTTAACACACATTTTTTCATGCCAACATACTACAGTACATATCGTAAGAGGGGCACTTGGGTAATTAAATGCAGCACCCATATAGGGCGTATTTACTACACTATGCTTTATTACTTCCTATATCATATTAACCATACCATGCTGCATGGCAGATGTTTGCCATTTGTGGAACTGTTGTATAAAAGTGGTATCACACTGGAGAGCGTGCTGTTATACTGAATATTAGCATTTGATTAGCTACAACGCTCAGTGTGATGGTTCTTTACAACAGCACCGTATGAATGGGACAGGAATACTTTTCAGCAGTGTATACATGTGTAAATGTACATATGCCAATAAGATGAAATGAAGTGCTTCGGTGCAGTAATAGTTGAAATGCGTCTATGTGTGTGAGTGTGTGTCTCTGAACATCATTGGATCCCGGTCACCTCACCTTTTTCGAGGAAAATTGTGAAACATTAGAATGAAAAGGTGTCACTCTGTATTCGACACAGCACTGCATTTTGGTTTTTCTTTTTTGTTTTGCCCTCCCCTCATTCCCAGACCTAGAATATAAGAGCGGCACAGAGTGACGGAGTGGCGTTTCCATGGAGACGCCACGTCACAGGCTGGAAGACTGCGGTTGTGCGGCTGCCAGTGGCGGCGTCTGAAGAGAACGCACACACACACACACACACACACACACACACACACACACACACATACACACAGTTACGCGCACATACCCAAAGAAGGTATGGAGGCCGGGTTAACATACAGAGATCAAAGGAGATGCTTTGGCTCCGAACCTGAACCAGGTTCGAAAAGGAAGGGATTTTTTTGGGTACGTGCCTGAGGGAAACGTCCTCCCGTAGTCAATACTCTGATGTCGTCCAACTTCCACAGACAGCCAGAATATTTCATCTAGACCACAATATACCCTACATTCCAGAAATTACAACATTCTTTAAATATTAGTGTCTGGTAGCTTCACTAAATGAAACGCAGTGTTTTCTATATAAATGTGTTCTGTGTTATCACAGATAACACAGAAACAATGTCCCGCTGCCAACAGTAACCCGTATTAACCCACTAATAATTATAATGATGCGTTTGTTGGCAACGGCTGTCCTGAATGATGTAAGCAAATACAGTTCAATATTGATTCAGAATCTATAACTCTACACACACTCACACACTCACACAGTTTAATGAGTGTTCTGGTGTAGCCATTTATTACACAGTTATGAAAGCAGAAAATGTCTGGGCCGGAGGTGAAGAACCGATCCATTCAGACCTCGAAGGATGTCATATTGCTAGCTGATGAGAAAATCAAACAAAGTCAAATGATCAAGTGCACAGACTTCAAAGCAACCGAATCCTACCAGGCATTTAAATCCTCACTGCTGATATGAAGAACACCGGCTCACTGACAGATCGTACCTCCTGCTTCGTGTAGGCACTAAATGATCTGCTGGTTTAATACAGTCTCCATAAATAAAATGTTTAACAAAGGACATCATCTTCCATGGTTGTTATTTTTACACTGTGCATCAGGGCATTAAGGAACATCCTCAGACAGTTATGCAATGACTCTTAAAATGGTTTGCTGACGAAGCACTGTGTCGAAACAAAGACGGAATTGTGACAAAGAGCCCCCCACCCCTTTTCCTTCCCCCCATTCCATCATCTCTGGTCTCCAAGTCAGAGTGACTTCACTCACCCTCCAGTGCTGGAGATCAGCCAGATCACAAACTCCCACCGAAGGCCCAAGGCTCCCTGCTAAATACTGATCCAGCCTGAGAGGATTACCTGCGGCAGCTGTCTCGTTCTTCTGCCAGATACTGAGCACTTCCTCACAGCAGGATGGAGCAGGAGCTGAGTCACCTGTGTGATGGTGAACACAGGAACAATAACAGTGAGAACTGTGATACTTCTGAGAGACAGTAACACTCAAGAGTTCACAGTGTGGGTAAAGGGTTAATTAAATTTAGGCTTTCATGTACAGCTGTAATGGTCCATCAGACTGGATTGATGCATCATTTTGTAAAGGGAACCATTGAAACTAATCAGTGCAGGAATTATAAATCTCTTATCATTGAAAAAGGACAGAGAGCTGTGATGACGTCAAACATTGAATCATTACCCTAAGGATCTCAATCATATAGTGTAACTGTGTAGAAACTGTGTAAAATTGCAGGTCACACCGCAATCACAATTTGTTTTATAATTTGTATCTGCACTTTCTAATATTTAAAAATTAAAGGGCAAAATAAAGCAAGATAAGTTAAATTAAATTACGGTAGGATAAATTAAAGTAAACTGAAGTTGGTTAATTAGGGTAAGGACAAGTTAAGCAAAGGTAAGGTAAAAAAAAAGTAAGGCAAGTTAAAGTAAAATAAAGTTAGCTAAAGTAAAGTAAAACAGAAAGCAATCTGCATGTGAATTCACTGAAAGTTAAAGTTTACATGTGTGCAGAAGATGTTGTGGCTAACAACAGGTGGGGTTTTCTGCGATGGCCTGGCAAGCTGTCCAGGGTGTACTCTGCCCTCGCCAAGAGTCGGCTGAAATGAGCACCAGCCTCCCCGCGACCCTAATTAGGATTAAGCAGTTCAGAAAATGAATGAATGGATGAACAGGTAGAGGTTAAGTTAAGGCACTACTATGTTTCCTAGTGAAGTTTTTAAGCTAGAACATGCTCATAGCTCTGTATGGTACTCAAATGTATTGACCAATCCAGGAGCTGGTTAATATGCATAAAAATTAACCGTATTGTTGAGTTATAGAGCACTTTACAGATATATGTAAAGTACATACTGTAATTATGAAGATAATTAATTTCTTGAGGCACATTCTGGAATAATGTGTATATTTATTCAGTCCTTGACTGAGTATATAGCTGTAGGAATCCTCCAGTAGCTATATTTTCTTATTTGATATCATTAATGATGGCTAATTTGATGGATTTATGGCATGTATATATGCCAGTAGGCAAAATTCAAAAACCTAACCAAAAATAACTTGTGCTTTGCATAAAACTTTACTTATACAATGGTTTCTTGAGCTCAATTAGTTTTCCCAAAGTTTAAAGGAATCCCCTCAGTACTCTCAATATTAACGACTGCTTAAATAATGAGGCACGGGTTTTTTCCTTCTTCTGTCAATAGTGATTTATAAGCAGCTGGTGGGTGAAAATTGGTCTTGATAAACTTTTTTGTTTTATTTGAATTATCGTAGCGCTAGAATTAAGACAGTGGATGCAGTATTTGGGTTTACTTGACAAATTTGTTCCTCTTTCCCTCAGTCGGTTGCTCGTTTGTTTTAGAATTTAAGGTCTGACATCAATTTCCCCCCTTTTACTTTAATTAGACTCATTGCACATTTTTAAAAGTGGCTCAAGTACATAGTCGAAACTTTTCTACAAATAAATTGTTTAGAGAAACTTCCGGACGTCACCATTTTCACATGATGGGTTGAGTAGCAATATTATTTCAGTTATTCTTGTTGCTTGATGTAGAGCTCGACATATACAGCATGGAATATACAGTTAGACATATAAAGCTTGGAGTATAAACTTAATTTCTTATAATTAAAATTAGAGGCTGCTATATTAAACAAAATAAACAAAAAAAACCCTGCTTGCATTTGTAGCATGCTTTGTTTTTAAATCAGAGTTTGAGTATGCAAGTTGTAAATAAACTATCCTCCTGCAGCTGGCAGTTGATCACTAAACTGAAGCCTGTGAACAAAATCAGGGCTGCAAAAGTTCACACGTTCTACTGAGCTTGCTTTGTTTGACTCACTTTTCGATTTTAAGCCCGTTCATGTTTCGAAACACTCCTTAATGTGCAAGCGTAATATTCATTGTTACAGCACTTCTGCTATTTCTGCTAAGATATAATTAATATGGAAACACTCAATGTGCTAATGAAGTACTACAGTCATTACATGCACAAGAACATCCACATTTTTTAACTTACTTCTTCAGTACAGAAGTTCAGAGAACACTGACTACAGAGCATTGTCCAAATGATAGGATGAGAAATAAATGAAAGACAAGTGTTTCATATCATACAATATACATTTAGGCATTTTATATATTTGACATTTGGGTTGGGCAATATAATGATACTGTTATTACATCAGATATCATCTTTTTAGGAAACCTGCTGATTTGGTGTAAAACGGCTTTGCTTATTTTATGTTTTAAATACACATTGTAAGTGCAAATGGGATATTTTTTAAACAATCAACTGTTTATCAACAGTTTAAATGATTTGAGTATGTTTCACACGAAGGTTTGGGCACACATTTTGTCTAAATATAAATTTTTTTGGGGGGCGGGGAGCTGGATGTATAAAGCTTTGTGTACAATGATTGGTTTACAAAGCCTGTTTACGCATTCATTCTTGAGCCATATT
The DNA here is from genome assembly GCA_039654305.1 of Porochilus rendahli. Lineage (NCBI taxonomy): Eukaryota > Metazoa > Chordata > Actinopteri > Siluriformes > Plotosidae > Porochilus > Porochilus rendahli. The sequence goes on along the minus strand of JBCNYG010000001.1, from coordinate 54,450,709 downwards.
CCTAAAGAGGACCACAGGCAGGCATCTACTCCTTACTGAAGTGCATAACTTGATGTATAAAGCTTGGAGTTTATAGCTTGACCTATAAAACATGGTGTATAAAGCTTGATTTATAAAGCTTGGAGTTTCAAGCTTGGTGTATAAAGCCATATGTACAGATTGGCATAAAACCCTGGACAATTCACTGTCCTAGAATGTTTTTTCCCATAATCACCTGGTATTCATGTTTGTTATGTTAGCAGGTGTGTTAGCTAAGGTTGCACTTTTGTTTCGGCAGCGGCTATTGTACTCACACGTTGCGAAGTGCATGGTGTTGTGCAACATGAGTGCTCTTCATTAGCAAGTAGACAGTGTGATGGGCTCTGTAGATTTTTTTGTTGTTTGTTTTGTTTTGTTCTGGGAAGTTAGCATTGAAAACGGACCACACTGGGCTCACAACATGGAGATACAGTCTTTTGCCAGCCGGCACTGTTGGCCAGACGACTCACAGCATACAGTATTTTGCATTGTTGCTTTTCATCAGGATGCTATTCAGAACTGAGATACAATGACAGACAGAGTTATAGCGAACTGACTTTATAAAAGCAGAGGAAAAATATTAAATGTGAAACTTGCTAGTGAAGAAAGAGTAAAATAGCTGCAGGCTGCAGTAATTGCAGATGAGTAAACATTTATGAATATCAAGAGGCAATTGATCAAGTCTTAACACAGTCATGCTGGTATAAAGTGGTTCTGCCAAGTTTCATTACAAAGGAGCATTATGGAACCTATAAAGGAAGCAGAGGTTATGTGTAGGTAAAGAATACAGCCTTTCTCC
>JBCNYG010000001.1:54410576-54422569 GCA_039654305.1 Porochilus rendahli | reverse complement strand
GAGTATTATCACAACTACTACTAAAGACATGACACCTTCACGTCATTTTAAATGCAGCTTTAAAGGCTTCTGACAGCCTGGTAGACGTGCGCGAGGAAGATCGTAGGTCTGGATGATGGGACAGCGCTGAAACGTCATCGGCACAAACGCTTCACACATGACGGCCACTCATTTCGATGAAGGAAAAAGCGTACCGCAGATTAGAGGACCCACTCATTAGGAAAAATATGATTTACACTTTACTGAATTTTATTTGTTTTATCAATGAAGAGCGTAACAGCTTAGCTGTTAAAAAAATGTCATTTGATTTGTCAGTTGAGTGATTGGTGTGTGCTATGAATAAATTATCAGCCTGTGAAGTGATTGTGTGGGAGGAAAAAAAACAAACGCACTGTTTTTAAAGAACTATTGAATATTTAATAAAAGTCTGTGTGTGTGTGTGTGTGTGTGTGTGTGTCATAGACATTGAGGAAAAATTTATTCAGTTATACATCCTTTTTTTGTGTGTGAGTACATGTGACTTCTTCCAAAACATTTCAAAAAATTCATTTTTAATTTCCATGGTTAAGATCAAGGTGGTGAAACGTTGCCGCTCCTCTCTAGTCCTGCACTCGAACCTATTCCGTGTCGTAGGAACAATTTGTGATAATTTGTAAGCTTTTTGTAGAAATAACAGTTAACATACTTTATTTTACATGGTTCAAATTTGGGCACGGTTGTGTAGCGGTTAGCACATCCGCCTCACATCAAGAAGGTCCTGGGTTTGAGTCCTGGGCTCGGCAATGGCGCTTCCGTGTGGAGTTGCATGACGTCCCTTTGCTTGTGTGGGTTTCATCCGGGTCATCTGGTTTCCTCCCACAGTCCAAAGACATGCATGTTAGGCTACTTGGCTGTTCCAAATTGCCGATAGGTGTGAGTGTCAGTGCGAATGATTGCGTGTGTTGCCCTGAGATAAATTGGGGAGCCGTCCAGGGTGTACCCTGTACACAGTGGAGATAAAAAAGGTTTGTGTGTGTGTGTGTGTGTGTGGTGTGACATCAATGCCACTCTCAAAGCTAGCTTTTGACTGATGTTTATGACTTTAGGCCATAAAAGTGTGTTTGTTTATGTGTGTAGATGTTTCACCCATATCCGTGTCCCTGAGTGCCCAACTAAGCAGGATAACCATACCCGGCAGAATGAGGCCACGCTGATCAAACTCTATACATCACACACACACACACACACACACACACACACACACACACACACACACACACACACACACACACACACAGGTTAGAGCAGGTAGATAGAGATGCGGCTCCCTGAGGAAAACCTGTGATCTGCAATGCTGTAATGCTCTTCACATTGTGTGAACATTGCTGTAGCTTGTAAATAGAAAAGGATCCATGTCTGCTGTGTGTATGAACCAACATTGAGACGGTAATAATATTATATTATATTATTAGCTCTGCAATGTCCTGGCAAGCTGTCCAGGGTGTACTCTGCCCTCGCCCAGAGTCGACTGAGATGGCTGCCAGCCTCCCCACGATCCTAATTAGGATTGAGCGGTTCAGAAAATGAATGAATGAACGGATGAGTAATATAATTTTAAATGAGGAATAAAACATACAGCTTCGATCTGTTAAAAAAAAATAAATCAACGACCATGAGGTGGGATGAGGTACCTCATGCTGTTACGATTGTTTATGTATGATTATGGCAAATTCTTGTGGTTTATTTCTCTTATATCTCCTATATTTTTTTTATTCATCTAGGTGCAGTACTCGCCATATATCTCTGGGAATGTGCGGTTACCATAGAAACAATAACTTCCCGGAACATCGATATCACCATCACTGAACGTAAACATTCACGTTTTGAGTATCAGGTGACGCTGAAGAGATGACAGAAAGAAAAACAATAAAAGCAGGTGTCATGGTGCGACAACGAGATCATACAGGAAGTTGATCGCGGGTGATTTCCTGTGTGATCTCGTCACACTCATCAGGCGTGCCAGTGACAGACCGAGCTTGCACTTCTGGTGCAGCAGCAAAATGAGCAGTGACAGCGTCTCCACACACTGATCTTACACACACACAGACACACACAGACACACACTCATCACACTTCCAGTATGTCATTAGCTATGTTTACATGCAGCCTAATAATCCGTTAATAATCCAACCGATAGCTCAAATGGAAGAGGAAATGTTTGATGTAGGCGCGGAAATCAAAAACAAAAATCGAGTGAATGCGGAGGAACAAGGATGGATAGATAACAAACAAACTGGCCGGCAGGGTGGTGTGGTTGTTAGCATGTACGCCTCACAGCAAGAAGGTCCTGGATTTGATGAAGTTCATCGAGGATGTTTCCTTGTGGGCTTTTTGCATGTTCTCTCCATGCTTGTGTGGGTTTCCTCTGGGTACTCTGGTTTCCTTTAACAGTGCTATGGCATGCACAGTATGGTAACTGTCTGTGTGAGTGTGAATGGTTGAGTTTTGTCCCTGTCATGGTCTATCGAGTTGCTTAAGGTGTACCATCTTCGCAGGGTTGGCTGAGACAGGCTCCAGCCTCAACGTGACCCTAATAGGATTAAGTGATTGAATAAGTAAGTGAGTGAAGAAACAAACTAATTGTTAGTGTTTTTTTTTTGATCAGCTTGTGCTCTCAGGCTAAAACCCCCTTCAACACTGTCGCGCTCACCATCTCGTACAGTACAGTATATTGCTCGTACATTAATCAACTAAGCCGTTTCTCAATTCCGAGACGTCTCATTTTTGGATTTCTGAATGTGAAACCTGATCGTTCGGTTTTCACTTTGCTTGACAATGCGTTCTTTCTTCTGAAGCAGCTCATGCTCATTCTTCTGTCCTCATTCTTTTTTTTTACCCCGTGGCGGCCGTCTGTGTTTCTGATCTCCACCTGTCGTCCACACTCATCTCTCACTCTCTCATAAAACACACACTCATGCTTTCGCTCCCTCTTCCTCTGCCACACACACACACACACACACACAGAATTTTTTCCTGCACCTTATAACACCCGCTCTCTTTTCTGTTTTTCTTTTTCTCCTCTCAGATTATTTTTTCAGCTCTGAAGTAATAATCAGGGGCACTGTGTCTGACACACAGCTCATTACAGGCCACTCTCCTGTCCCAGCTGCAGCAGACTCTCGCAGCGCCGCTGCCTTTATGCTAAAACACAGTGAACGAATACCACGTCCACGCCGAACACTGGCAGTCGTGCTGAGGTCATTACCAGCTTCTGAGTGGCGTTTGTGTAAATCCAACCTGATGCGTTTCACTGCCGGAGCCTCAGTGCTACTTATAGGGTATTTTATTTCAAATATATATGAGATGTGATGTGGTGAGCGGCATAGATGTTCAGGGCTTCATTTCTTTGGAGAGTGCGAGTTTATTTTTCACGTGGAAGCATTAGTGCGAGCGCTTGATGATCATGCTTTCGCGGATACGGTGCTAGCATGAGAGATGTTTGTCATCACGATCAGATTTATTTTTAATTGATTCATTAGACGTTTTAATGGATTAATAAAGTGTTAACATTCTTAGCTTTACATAGCTCATGCCTTGTGATGTTTTTGATGTTGGCGGATAAAGAGGGTGAAGAAGAAGAATCTGTTGCCTGAAACCATAGAGGGACAGAGAGAGAGTGAGATAGAGAGAAAGTCTGTGTGAGCACAGGAGAGGTTTTGAGGGGTTGTCAGCTTTCTGGTGAGTAGAAGCATCTGGAAAGTGTTATAAACAGACTAATGGGGGGGCTGTGTTCAGAGTTCAGACATTGCATAACTCCAAAATAACACAGACCTCCTACCTTGCAAACACACACGAGTTTTCTCAAAAACCTGGTACAATTTCCTACAAATTCCAAAGTCAGGTCCCAACTAGCCTCAGGCCACTGTCCACATCTCACCGCGTCCACCGCATGCCATTGTACCACACGCTGCCGTTCTTCCCTTCGCAACTGAGAGGCGCACGGCAGGACACGACACCCTGCTCTGTATTTTTTACTGAAAGTGTATCCTGGTTTTGTATGTGTGAAAAACTGGACTGAACTGGTGAGTGTTTTTATTTTAAAGCTGCAGATTGCTACTGAAGTAACTGATAACATATTATAAATACAAAGGCATGACTGTAAGAGCGCCTCTTCTGGAACGCCAATTAACATCTGACCAATCAGAGTCCAGAGTTCAGTAATGCCGTGGTGTAGGATTTCCTTTGAAAATGTTATTATATCACTTTAAGGGTTCTCTGTGATGCAAGTGAGAAAACAATCCATTTATTCATGCATTCATTCATTTGTTGAAGAGATTAATCCTATAAGAGTTGAAGGGAGGTTGAAGCCTAGTTCAGCCGACTCAGGATGAAGGTGGGGTACACACTGAACAGCTCTTTAGTTCATTCCAGGGCCAACATATTAACACAGTCATTCACACCCACACTCACATCTAGGGCAGTTTGGACTGTGGGGAGAAGGTACATGGAGGAAACTCAGTGCAAGGACGGGGAGAACCTGCAAACTCCAAACCGAGACGCCCTTGCTGAGCCTGGGATTCGAACCCAGGACCTTCTAGCTGTGAGGCAGACGTGCTAATGATTATGCCACGGTGCATGAAAAAATCACATTTTTTCATAATCAAGAGCTCATGGAGAGCACAAACCTCCACCAATCCAAGCAAGATTAAAATTGTAGGTGAGTCTGTTGGGCTTTTACACCTGAACCTAGTGGCTCATCGGGCCGGTTTTCCCGGAATCGACTAGGAGTTCAACTCCTCCTGGCTGGGACGCTAGTCCATCCCAGCAATCCACCATAAAATCCTCACAATGTCAAAAAGATCCAAAGGATCATCTCTAAAATTTAACCAAAGCCAACGCATCTGGTCGAAAGTTCATAAAGGTCTGTGCATAACTTCTTAGGTAATTGTGCTAACAAACACACAAATAAGCTGCAGGTAAAGCATGACTTTGTTAGTGGAGGTAATGAAAGTTGTTAATGTTGGGGGAAAAAAAAGCAGCAGCAGGTTAAGCGGATTGAGACACCTTAGGATGTGCTGTTACAGGAAAATCATCAGCGTCCTGTCATTTATGATTTTCTCTAACAGCGCGACACAGAGGGTTTTTCATTCATTACTTTTTTTCCTTCCTTAATATTGTGATATAAAGTCACAGCGTTTAGCTACAGTGCGAACGTCAGGGCCGCGTCTCTGTCATATCTGCCTGGAGCAGAAGGAGCAGCCTTCAGTGTTGTCACCTTTAAGTCCGCGCTGAATATTTACCGTAAGACATCGTCTCCGATGCAGAGCTGTCATGTTAATGATCTGCACTGCAGCGTTTCAACGAGAAAGAGAATAAAAAAAACAGTCAAACAGCACAGATACAATACAGCCAGGAGCTAATCCAGTTTCTGCTGAGGATTACACATAAATCACACACACACACACACACACACACACACACACACACACACACACACACACACACACACACAGAGTCAGACAGAGTTACAGTGTGAGATGAGAGTGTACGGTCCCTCAGCATCCTCTCACATAATTTTCTGCTGCCTCAATCATCTGCTATTTTTCAGGAGAGTGTAAAATGCAACTCGTCCCTGCTTTAAGAGCCGAGAACCTGACGGGCGTTTAGAGATGAAAATGGTGGACTGCTCGCTTCCTGATGAATAAATCACAATCCATCAGCGTCAGGATCATGTGGCTGATTATTGAGGTCATTCATTCTTTTATTCATTGTGCAGAACTGCTCTATCTCACTAGGGTTACCGGGAGCCCGGAGCCTTTCTCAACCAACCCTGAACGGTTCCCCTGTCCATTGCAGGGTCAAAACACACACTGATATTTACACTCATCCGCTAATTAGCCTAATGTGCTAAAAATCAGCAACATGTCAGAGCAGACCTCCGACTCAAAATTGTGCAACAGAGCGATGTCTTTAGGGCAAAGTCCTTGCTTCTGGAAAAAGATTGTTGAAATAAATTTTGAACTCAACGGCCACTAAATACAACATCACCTTTTAATGCTTCTTCAGAAGCTCCGCCTTGCAAATTCATGGACGCCAAGGATTGTCAAGGAATTAATGCTTACAACTACACCTTTATTTCCCTTCCAGGCAGTCAGCAACAGGGTGTTTGTGCCGTGCTGCGCTAGAAACAAGCCCTGGTGCTGATTGGCTGGAATAGTGTTGTGTGTCTTTTTTCAGGCCACTTTATAAATACACTTTACCCTCGATCTCCCGTACCCCTATTTCCTAATCGATGATGTAAGTCCAGGTCGGTCATGATTTTCCAACTTCCCTCCTGTCCGGCCCATTCCTCCTTAAGTTTGTGGAAACACAATATTGTGTATTGAGTAACGTCTGGGACTGCTTCTGAATATTGAGGATCGCTGGACCGAGTATGGTAAATTTCCGGGAAAGGGTAGGGACCCTGGGCATTAGCGATTGCCAGACTTCTGAGGTTCCCGGACAGCCAATCCCCCCCCCAAATAATCCGGGAAATTAAAGGTTGAAGTGTATATATCACACCGGATATTTTTTCAGCACACAGACAGAACAGACAGCTCGTAGAAAGTGAGGAGATATTTGCTGAATTTGACATTTTGGTTTAAATCACTGACTGAATTTTTAATTTGGAATTTCCAGTCAGGCAGCATTAAGGCTCAGGAAGTCCCTGACAGAAACACACCTGATAGCACAGCAGTCACTGTCTGATCGTATTACTGCCACAAAAATTCACAGTTTGGGCAGAGGTTTTAAAATTCCGGATGTTTGTTTGCCCATCTGTTTGTTAGGAGTTTTGTGTGTGTGTGTGTGTGTGTGTGTGTGTGTGTGTGTGTGTGTGTGTGTGTGTGGGTTTGTCAGTTTGTGAAAAAAATCCTTCCCACACCCATGCAAATATACTCACAAAAGCCTGGTGGAGACACTCACCTATATGAATATCAGGGTTGAACTGATTTTGAGATGTCACACTCAGAGGCCACCGTCAGTGCAAGGTTAAAGTCAAAACTAATGCAGATAAACGTGCCATTACTATGAAACACCCACAAAGAAAATAATATATGGATTTCCAAATAAGACATGTGACCTTGAGTGACCTTGAAAGGTCAAACTGGTTTTTTGTTTTGTTTTGTTTTGTTTTCACATACTATAGAACAGAGGTTCCCAAGCCTGATCCTGGAGGACCCCCTGTCCTGCACATTTTAGTGTTTTCCTAGTTTCCAACATGCCTGATTTAACTAATTAGTTAATAAACAGCTCTTCATGACTTAAAGTGGGTGTGATAGAGCAGGGGAGGCACTGAAATTCTCAAGTCCAAGTCTCTTGTGTAGATGGTATGGTAAGGCGAGTAAGGCGGATAATTGGATATTATATTATTAGATTGGATTGGATTGGATTGAATATTAGATTGGATAATTGGACATGGATAATTAAAACCAGTAGCCTTATAGGGCCTGGTTACTACATTATCAATACTGCGTGGGGGAAGGTCTTAACACTCTATGAAAACCTCTATTTTAATATGTAGTGTTCCTGTTGTGGAAAGCTCAGCTTTACTAACACACTCGAACGAAAAGTTTGACCTTTCCGAATAAAGATCTCAAGGCACTGAGATGCTGATTAATAGTGGACACCTGTCTGCTTTTCTTGATGCAAGACATATTGATGTCTCAAAGCAATAAAATCTATTATTAAATTCAAGGCAAATTCTGTAACAGACAGAAAGAGAACAGAAGAAAAATCAGAAGAGAGAACAATTTCATTTGCAACGGAAATGAGATGAGTGTGTGCTTAAAACACTTGGGATGACAGTAAATAACCAGGAAACTGGTGTAACATCAGTCATCTGCTTGGTTGAGCTTCCTCACTCAGAATCTCTTTCTCTGTTCATGAATTATGTATGGGTTTCGAAACAGGGTTCAGTGGTGGACGTGCCAATATTTGTTGTCCTGACTTTGGAATGTATGCCTGCGATCATTGTCCTGCTGGAAGTTTTATCTTTCTGTCTTGAAATATGCTATACGCTGTATAACTGCACCTGTCACTTTTTCAGCAACACATCGCTGCGACATGATGCCGCCACCCCCGTGCTTTATAATGGATCATTACAGTCCCACACTTCACTCACTCACTCATTTACGCATATGCTGAACCGATTAATCCTATTAGGGTTGTGTGGAGGCTGAAGCTTATCTCAGCCAACACTGGGTGAAGTTGGAGTACACTTTGAACACACCATCGCAGGGCCAACACACACAACCACTCACACTTACTTCTATAGCAATTCAGAACAGCCTATTAGCCTAATTTGCATGTTTTTGGATTGTGGGAGGAAACCGGAGTACCCCGAGCAAACCCACGCAAGCACGGGGAGAACATGAAAACTTCACACCGAAATGACCTGGCCTCGGCTTGAACCCAGGACCTCTCTGTATCTCCCCCCTTTCCCTGTTATTGTCTCAGAGTTCATTCGAACCTTTGGGAATGGTGTGCAGTGTCTGTGTGACCCCAATGGTTTTCATGCAGTATTTACATGCAGTTGTTTGTACAGATGTTCGTGCCGCCTTCAGTTGAAATAAGGACAATCTGGACTTTTTTTTTCTGAGGATGTGGATCAGTTGCTTTGACTCTCCCATGACTCCCGTTGTCACGATTTCAGGTGAGAGTGCAGGAACAAATGAGGTTTATTTAACCAAAGATAAACACAGTCTTTTTAGTCAGACAGGTTAAAACCAGCACACAGAGTTACAGAACAGTCCAAAGACCTGTCAAAAACAAACAAAGCACACAATCCTGAAGGTCCTGGGCAAAGAATGGGTGTGTCGAAGCTCACTAGAGAGAAATACAGACAGACATTAGAGGAATACACAGTGGTAAACTGACCAGGTCAAGTGGACCAAGCCGTCTACAATAGAGAACAAGCAGGTAAGACAACCAATGAAATCCCAGAAAATAACACAAGGTGAGTACACGGGAGCAGGCGAGGACAGACGAAGGTGAGGGGTGTTTCTATCTCTGATGGCTTTTTTTATTTTGCACTGAAGACATTTTCTGTCTGCCGTTACCCCATTAATTTGAGTGTCATTAAGAGGCTGGAGCCTATCTCAGCCAACTATGGGCAGACGTGGGCTATATCCTGAACAGCTTGCAGGGCCAACGCACACACACACAAAGCCACATCACAGGTCACATTCACACCTAGGGGCAATGAAACAGCTAATTAGCCTAATGCGCATGTCTATGGACTGTGGGAGGAAACCCGAATAACCGGAGGAAACCCACGCAAGCACAGGGGGAGCATGCAAACTCCACACGGAAACATCCCGCTGAAGCCAGGACTTGAACCAGGACCTTCATGCTGTGATGCGGACGTGCTAAATACTAGGCCACCATGCCACCTGTCTTTGCTCCATGACAAATTCTTTCGACTATTCAGAGGCTCCAGGACACCGAGCCATAAGTAAAGTAACCACTGAAGGAAGATTTTGTTTACTATGAAATGCATACTGTTTTTTTTTTTGTGTACTAGTAATATGGAAGTATTAGTGTGTGAACACCGCCATGGGCTATCCAGCCACAGGTGCACTCCTAATTTACTCCTAATTATGAAAAATGACCAATCAGAAGTCATTACATCAATTTCTTTTTCAATTACAACTGTTTAAACAGACAGTCAGCTTGGTGCGTGTGAACTTTTGACCCCCTGGATATTCTGATTGAAGCTGAAATAAACCTGTCTCTTATCAGTTGGGTGAAAATTATCTTTCATTTGAATAAAGAAGAGACTCTATTAGACCTGCCGAAAGAAATGCAAGGCACTGTAAAACGTGTGGCGGTTTATAAAACCGAGAAGAGATCTCTTCCGCCTCAACACCGTCCCTGAGCATTAATGGTGAGCGTCAGGATGTAGATTAGCGCCATGTTTAATGTGTTCACACCAAGGCTGTGGCACTCTTTAGAAAAAGTGTCTCAAAGTCGCTCCACGGCGCTGCTCGTCTATATTCCTGGAGTACATCAGCAAGGCAGCGCTTTATAGATCAGCTATGTAGATATCACAATGGGAGCTTCGCAAGCTTATTTACATCTTGGCCCATGTTATTCATCAAATGTGACAGGAACGCTTGTAGGAGATCAGGCGCACCATTGTGTTTGTTTGATCGCGCATATTAGGACGTGAAAGACCGCTCCTTGAGCAGAAAAACACTCTCCATCTGAGATAAACGCCAATCCTGAGCTGATTATTTGGCTTTTACAGAAATACCTCCTGTACCAGAGCAGGCGTGGATGAAAACACCACTCATGGCAAAAGCACTCTCATTCTTTCTTTCTCTTTCTCTCTCTCTCTCTCTCTCTTTCTCATTATTTCGCTAATCTGATTCATACACATCCGCAGATCGGGGGACAGTTGAGCTACGCTCTGACATGCATGGCGACATCAGCCTGAGCAGCCCTAATTGTCCTTTTTCTCCCAAATTTGCATATCATTAGATTAAATTTACCGGTGACTTGTCATAGCGTCGTCTGGTAAAACAATGATTTTGACGATAGCGAGCGTAGCACGAACCTCCCACGCTTGGATAGGTAATGACGCACACCCAGACGGAGGCGCTAATGATATTTCATGGTACGTCTACTGAATTCAAAATGGAGAGGTGGGATAACTGTATCAATTTGACACGTGATTCTTTCGGAGATGGGTAAGAGACTAATAAATAAATGATAACACGAACCTTTCTGTTTCGCCCCAGAGACTCAGCATCACTTTGTGCAGTGGTTAGTCGGCTAGTTTAGCCAAAGAGTAAGATTAGCAGCAGCATGTGGCAAAAGCTAAACTAATACCTTAGATATCATTATGTTAGCAAAACCATAAATTACCTTTAACTGTATATCGCACAACAGTGAGATTAAATCATGTTAGAGGAATATGTAAAGAAAAAGTATCCGATGTTGGTGATTTATAACACTCAGGAGGTCTGAATTTTTTTTTCTGTGGGAGCAGCATGCTTTTAAAGATTGAAAGCTGGGTCAGGCTGACCTGGCCTAGCCAATCAGGTAGCAGTTTAGAGGCAAGTGTAAAGAGGAGATTTAGAGTGGCATGCTGAGAGTCTGAGTGGTGTTAGTGAATAAACACACACTGCCCTCTGTGACACTTTAATTCTGCTAGGAACATATTTAGCCACTGACATGTACTTCATGCCAAACTGGGCTTATATCAGTGTTATTACAGTGTTATTACAGCTATGGATTGCATTTCACACCAAACTGGGGTCATTTCTGTGTTATTACAGTGCTATTACAGCTGATTGTTGACTTCAGCTCAGCATTCAACAGTCATTTCCTTCAAGGTAATCACAAAACTTGAGGAACTTGGAATCAATACCTCCCTCTGCAACTGGTTCATGGACTTTCTGACCAACAGACCCCAGTATGTTAGTTCAGGCCACAACTGCTCCACCACTATCACACTCAACACTGGCACACCTCAGGGCTGTGTGCTGAGCCCGTTGACTGCAGGTCTATGTACGGATCCAGTTCAATCATAAAGTTTGCAGACGACACCACAGTGATCAGACTCATCAGTAACAACGATGAGTGTGACGACAGGGCAGAGGTAAATCATGGCTGTTAAACGTATCTCCAGCTTCAAATTCCTGAGGACCCACATCTCCGAGAACCTGTGCTGGTGAACCCACAGCTCCAGGTTCGAATCCTGGGCTCGGGAAGTTTCTGTGTGGCATCTGCATGTACTTGTTCATGTGGGTTTCCTCGGGTTTCTCCACTTTCTTCCCGCAGTCCACAAAGCATGCACAGTATACTAATTGGCAGTTCCAAATCTCCCTTGGGTGAGAGTGTGAACGGTTGTGTGTGTTGGTCCTGCAATAGCCTGGCGAGCTGTTCAGGGTTTACCCTGCCTTTGCCCAGAGGCAGCTGAGATGGGTGCCAGCCTTCCCTTGACCCTAAAAAGGATCAAGCGGTTCCGA
>JBCNYG010000001.1:54335464-54355229 GCA_039654305.1 Porochilus rendahli | reverse complement strand
GTGTGTGTGTGTGTGTGTGTGTGTGTGTGTGTGTGTGTGTGTGTGTGTGTGTGTGTGTGTGTGTGTGTGTAAAGAAAGAGACTTCTTATGTATGTGTGAATCTGCCTGGGTGTGATTTTTCACTACTTGAATGCGTGTTTGCATGTGTGTGTGTGTGTGTGTGTATGTGTGTGATTGCGCTCCTGCAGTGAGGCTGCGTCGACTCTGTCTAATAGTTTAATCACTAGCCAGAGGTGTGTATCTGTCATGTGTGTGTTTGCTTTATAGAAGAGTTGAGAAGGCATGGTTGTGCATGACAGGTCCCAGTTTGTGTGTGTGTGTGTGTCACAGATATATAGTATTGGAAATGTTGTCTGGGGCAGGAAGTGGAGTTTGAATGGTAATAGTGATACTTGGTGGGGAAATGGCGTCCAGATGTTTCCAGTGGAATTGATGAACAGGATATGGGTATGATTGGTTCCAATGGCATTGACACATTGAGGGGAGGCTTTGAACGTGATACACTGATCCACTTGTCTGCAGTGGCACTGGGGACAGAAACTGTTGTTAAAGTGGTTTAAGTCCCATCAAAGGCAGAAATATTGTGTATAGTGGGCCTGTGGTGTTGGTGTGGGAACAGTATACCTACATCTGACTGGTCATAATGTTCTTAAAGGTGGAAACTGTGCTAAAATTGATACCGTTGGGGCAAGAACTGAATCAGTGAGTCTCACTGCTTACATAGGAGTTGGGATCAGGAACTGTTGTTGCATATAGTCCAGGAATGGGCAACTTCATTGATGATTGGGGTCAACTAATTTTTATTCCTTACTGCTAGACGGCAAAATTACAAATCAATGCTTTCACATAATTCACAGACGGTGTCTTGTGTACAACAGAATGAGTTCTAATGATCACATATCACAACCCTATATGTGTGTGTGTGTGTGTGTGTGTGTGTGTGTGTGTGTGTGTGTGTGTGTGTGTGAGAGAGTGTGAGTCTGAATGGTTATGTCTGTGTTTGCCGTGCAATGGTCTAGCGAGCTGATCAGGGTGTACCCTGTCTTCACCCAGTGTTGGCTGAGATAGGTGCCAGCTTCTGCACAACCCTAGTGGGATGATGCTGTTCAGCAAATGAGTGAGTGAGTGAGTGAGTATATATAATACACATACATAAGCAAACATTAACATTGGCCGCAGAGTTCTAGAACGCCTACAGCAAGCAGCCGACCAAAAAGAATGAGTGACCACCCCCCTTCCCCCAAAAAAGAGTGAGTAAAGCTCTATAGAAGCAGCCCCATCATTTACTGTCATACTGGGAACAGGAATTACTGTACAGTTATGTAGTCTGATTGGGCAGTGGCTTTGGAAATGAAAATGGATGATGTGGCCAGAATATGGGTTGGGAAATAAAAGTTAGTTGGCGGTAGTTGCTGAAGTTTGGAAAAATGCTCTGAATGAAGTGTGTGGGTGGGTGGGGTCTGTGTATGTGCGTGAGCGTGTCGTGAGAAGTTGCATTGTTGACTTAAAGGAGGTCGGCAGATATGAACATCAGCTGTCATGTCTACAGCTCAAAAAAGTCTTGTGGGGAAATTGGGGGGTGGGGGGGCGTATGGGGGGGGGGTGGTTGTATTTTGTAAACAAAATGAAAACTTTTCGTGTCGGAGTGTTGACGTGACGCCATAGTGAGCGTGTGGCCGAGTCCTCAGCAGCAGCACGTCTCTGCGTGCTGTGTAATGCGGTCTCTGTCACACACATGCTCCCTTCCTTCTTGGCTTTCTTCTTTCGCCAACACTCAGTAAGTGATTTTCCTATGCTGCCGGCAGAGGCTTTGCAGGGGGAAGAGGATTTAATGTAGCGTGGAGGCAGGCAGCTGGGGGAATCACAGGATCGTGTGCGGGAGTGCAGTGGGACGAGTTCCTGACATTTTAGGTTTGAGAGAATGCTGAAGAATCCTGAGCAGTTCAGGGGGTGAAGGACCCGACCTTGTTCTTAATGGTAAAAATAGCTCCTAAGATGCTTCATTTTTACCATAATATTACTTTTATTTAATTTTTTATTCTTTAGTTATGTGCTAGATCCACGAAATGAAATTAAACCAAACTTAAATGTCTGAAGTAGATCCACATAGTGGCTGAAAAGATTTCATGAAGCTACATGTATATGTATCATTTCTATATTTTGATTCCTCAGGTTAAAAATGTAACACAGGCTTTAAATGTTTGGCATAAAGCATAAAATCATACAAATATGTAGCTATAGTTGCATCAGCGGCAGAATGTGGGGTACCTTTGGTTACAGCTGCGTCCAGAACAGGATGTGAGATCCAATTGGTTATAGGGACATTGAATGTGGGAACTCTGGTCCAGTTCATTTGGATATTTGGCACTTGGCTGAGACCTGTGGTCGAGCGTGGTACTGGGAAAATGGTGATGAGAGCTGTGGTTCAGTTGCTTGCAGGGGTACCAGGGGCTGTGGTGCAGTTGGCTACAGTAATACTGGAGATGTGAACTGTGGTGAAATTGGTTCCTTGCTTTACTGGGTCATGGATGTCCAGCTGGTTAGAGGGGATGTGGGAACAAGAACTGGGGTCTTACTGTTTGCAGGGACAAAAGAAGCAAGAACTTTGGTCCAATTGGTTACAGGGGCATTGGAAGCAAAACCTATGGTTCAGTTTGGTGCAGCGGCATTGTGGAAAAGAACTGTGGTTCAATTGGTTACAGGGGCACTGAATGCAAGATCTGTGGTCCAACTAGTTGCTGTGCTTACAGAATGTTTATTCGTTTAATTGAACACTTCAGTAGTTAAACAGTGTTGGACTTAAACTGCTGAAGGGGTGGATCTTGGCTCCCAGAGCTCTAACCTCACTGGTATTTTTACACTCCACTGGATTGAACCATTCTTCCAAAGGTATACCATGTCTAGTCTGTATGTTTGCCGCGGGCCTCTTTCTTGGCAATTCGCTGCCGTCTTCGTGTTCTGTGAAGCTCTCATTCCTGACCTCCTGTCCCTCAGCACACAATAAAGCTCATCAGGTTCACAATGATCTGATCCCAACTGCAGTTCAAGTCCCAAACAATTTCAGCACCACGGACAGTTCCCGAGGTGCAGTCACTCTCTCTTCTTCCTTTCGTCAACCAGACAGTGTGGCCAGCCGGCGGACATTTTGTGGCATTTTGTGAGACGGTGTCTGAAAGCCGGGGTTTTTGAAAGCTCTCGTGTACAGATAGAGCAGAGCACTCAGCACCTCTCCCAGGCCCACTCAGCCGAGCGCAGCGATTAACCCAGCCGCATACAGCTCTCTACTTCTGTTCCCTCTGGCTAGCACTCTCACTTTTTTGTCTCGCTCTGTCTCACTTGTTCTCTTTTCATTCTCTTTCTCTTACTTTCTGCTCTTTTGATCTCTCCCTCGGCTTCTTTTTCCACCTCTCACTGTCACTTTGTATAGCCTTGATTTTCTTCTGCTAACACAGCTAATGACTTTGTCCTTCCATTGTCTTTCCTATCTTTTCTTTTACTCTTTCCATCTTACATTCCCTTAGAAAAAAAAAACACTGTGTAGGAATGCAAAGCTGCACAGGAACCCCTCAGCAAGTCAATTTCCAATTATCGCCTTTTTTGTGGCATCTCTGACAACTCCATGGACAAATCCGGCAATCAGCCCTCCACCCTAGTTTTTGTTGAAGTTGTGATGCTAAAGTGGTTTACTGACTTACCCTTTAAATCTCGGAATAGAGTTTAGGGTCTGGTAATCATTAAGCTACACGAGCACTCAAATGATGATCTGTCTCAGCCACTGAAAATCTTCAGCATGTGATTGGCTAATACCACAGTCACTCCGTAAACACGAAGCAAGAAAGAAGGCAAGAAGGTTCTGGGCTCGACTTCCAGGCTCAGGCGTTTCTGGGTGGAGTTTGCATGTTGTGCTGGCAGGGGTTTCCTCCGGGTGCTCCGGTTTCCTTCGCCAGTCTAAATGAACATTAGGCTAATTGGCTGTCCATTCATTTAATTTCTACTAAGTTCTCAAAAAGGCTAGAGCCTATTTCAGCTGACTGTCTGTGAAGGCATGGTACACTCTAGACAGTTTGCCAGCCCATTGCAGGGCCAAGACACATACAACCATTCTCACTCCCACTCACTCCAAGGGGGCAATTCAAAACAGCCACTTATCCTAATGGGCATGCCTTTAGACTGTGGGAGGCCTTCACCAAGCCTGGGACAAGATCCCAGGACCTTCTTGCTGTGAAAAAAACAAGCTAACCACTACGCCACCATGCTGTTTCGAGTGTTTTCCTATGAGGCCAATTCCTGTACCATATATGGAAGGGGACCTAACCTCAGGTGTGTAAGTGGTGTCACTTGGATGTGCACTGTGCGATATCTGTGGGACACGGGGATATCCGCATAGGTATTTTCGCTCTGGTAAGTGTGTGCTGTGGTCAACTAAGGCGTAGTTTGATGTGTTCAGTGCTCGTGCAAGGTTAAGACAACCAATTTCTTTGAACTGTATCATAAAAACAAGTTTAATTTTCATATCTGTCCACAGCGGCGTGCTATGAGATTATTTACTGTTTGCGTATGATGTTTCTCTGACAGACAAGCATTACTTGTCAATCCTCATTTCCCAGAAGACTCTCTGAAGGCCAAGGAAAGCCCTGAAGTGTAAATATAGGAATGTGTACGAGGAGATTGCTAGCTAATCGGCTAATTAGCAGTTTGTATGAATCAACATGCTCAGATAAAGTCTGACAGGACCGCTATGAACACATGACCTCTGGCTGCATGGATCTCGCTTATAACGTCACACTTTGTTTCTGTCTCTCTGTGCTTACACTTGTATACTTGCAGTGCATTAGGGGTAATACACACTTTGCCTTATTATTTTTTTTCTCTTTTTCTTTTCTCTGTGGCAGTTACAGTGGCCTAAATGTTCTAAGCTATCGTGTCTCATTTTATCCTACTTTTTTCTTTCTTTGTCCTTTTTACTCCTTACCTACTCGTGTCTCCTCTCCTGCACATCTTGCAGCTCTCGTATTCTTTCTCGCTACTCTCCTGGTCTGAATAAAGCACGTTGATGACTCTTTTCCTCCTTTATCTCTCCACCTTTCTCATCTCATCCTATCTCATCTCATCTCATCGCGCCTCTCCTCTCCTCTCTGTTGTGTATTTTCTGCAAACGCAGCATACCCGTGCCTCTTTCTCTCCTGTGCATTATATCCTTTTCTCTCGCTCTGTGTTTTCACACTCGGCCCAACCGCGCAGGGTTGAATGGTTGATGAAAATGGGACACAGTTTGTACGTCTCTTTATTCTAATTCATTTACCGTACTGGTTAGAGACAGGGTGGAGCCAGAGAAAGGAAGTCTCTCATTTAATTATGAACAACAATCTTTATTTAGAGGGAAATCACATTAAAGGTGCGTCACATTTCTTTCTGCATGTGACACAGAGATCTTGTCTGATTTAAATCAGTGCACTGTACAGTGAGAAATATGAATTTTCTCTATTATCTGTGAAATTTCTCTTTCACTTTATGTGCACATGTACTTAAACAGTGTTATTTATAAATGTGTATTATTTTATATCTAGATTCATTCATTCATTCATTCATTTTCTGAACCGCTTATTCCTAATTAGGGTCGCGGGGAGGCTGGTGCCCTTCTCAGCCGACTGTGGGCGAGGGCAGAGTACACCCTGGACAGCTCGCCAGGCCATCGCAGGGCTATATCTATATTTGTAGTATTTAATTTATATTAACTGGGTTTAAATAAGCGGAATAGCATCGGACAAGTTGGATGTTGCCCAAGTTCCTGATATCCTGATTTATTATTTTTACTCATGTATATGATATATAAATATATATTATTATGTAAATATAAATATTATTTAGTGTCATTGCTGTGTGTAAAATTCAAATCTCTTTTGGAGGTTGAAGTGAAATCAAACTGAATCACAGATTGAGTAAATTGTCACAAATCTCTCAATTAGAATCTAAATACAAATGTACATGATCAGTGTATGTAACAAAAAAAAAAAAAAAAAAAAACAGCGCTGGGGGCAGGAAGGTGCACTAAAACATAAGGATAGTCTGAACAGAGCATGTTGTGCTGGGAAATGCTTTACACACTGAGGGGATTCGTGACACGCACCATAAAGTGCTTTTATTGCAAAATGTCAACACTTATTTTAACCCATTTGTATTATATCATGTGTACGATGTCCATAAAGTCAGTGGAGACATCAAGGCTAATGAAAAGTTTCCCCTACTGAGTTTCTCCTACAACTGCAGTAAAGTCCATTGTGGGAAAGTGATGAAGAGCGTACAGCCCTCATGTTTGTCATCACAAATGAATGTCATATTTATCACAGGTAAAAAAAAGAGGTGCCAACATTTACAGCTCAGGTGTAGAATTTGTTGGAGCCTCACTGTGGTAGAATAAGGAGACACCTGAGAAGTCGGCTAAAGCAGTGTTCAGATCAACCATGAATGAAATTCACTCGATGAGGATTCCCTGATTCACTGATGGGAAAAGAGAAATGTTTAGCTTCTGGTAGCAATTACCTTCGCTCAGGCGAACTTTGAATTCTGGTGTGAACTCATGCGCCTCTGGGTGCATGCATGTACTCAGTACGTACTAAAGTCAGTTAAGAATTACCACATGACCGTCACTGTAGTACATTCCACAAAAACAAGCACTAGGTCAAAGATTACTGCTCATTTCAAAAACTGTTTTGTAAATAACTTCAATTTTAAGTATGACTTAGTGTTAGATTTTTTTTTTGTATTTTATCCCATTTTATCCCTAAACAGGGCAGCATTTGTGTTGGAAAAGAAACGTTTTCCTGTTTCTTGTTTTCCCAGCACACACTGCTGTCTGGTACACTCCCTCATTCATCTTCTCTTTTCCATCTCTTTCTCTGCAGGGTTAAGTCGTTCCATGATGCCCTTCGGCTTGATGAGGAGGGAACTGGCATGTGAGGGTTACCCCATCGAGCTCCGCTGCCCAGGCAGCGACGTCATCATGATCGAGACAGCAAACTACGGACGCACCGACGACAAGATCTGTGATGCCGACCCTTTCCAGATGGAGAATGTGCAGTGTTACCTACCGGATGCATTCAAGATCATGTCACAAAGGTACAGAGAAGGGTGGGGTCAGGGTGCTGATTCGGGTTTGCCAAATCTTTTCAAGAGCTGAACCACTACATGCGAAGAAACCTAAAAAGTATTGAGACACTTTATAAAGATTATAAATGTTTATCTTTGGTGTTTTAGTCAGAAAAGCAGACAGAACAAGGAAGTAAACAGTATGATGTGTCTAACATGCCATCAGGGTTTTTTAGATCCACCTTAATCATGTGGATGTTTGTGTGCATTTTTTTCAAGTTCTTCTTATTAGCCAGCTTTTTGTTACAGCGAGGTATAGGGACGGTTTCATTCCATTCCCACAAAAATACACCCGCCCCATTCCGACCCTGAAGGATTCACTCTCTTCCCATCCCAAGCCTGAAAGAACGATTTTCAGTAGATTGACTCCCACCTCAGTCCCAGAAGGTTGACTCCCATCCCAGTTCAAGTAGATTGACTCCCATCCCAGTCCCAGAAGGTTGACTCCCATCCCAATCCCCTTCCCAGAAGAATGACATTCATCCTGTTCCACATAACTAACCTATAATTATCACAATTCTCCTCCCACTCACTCACAAGGACTAGTTGTCCTGTTGTTCCCTTCCACTCATATGTGATGAACAGTAAAAAAAATGTTCTTTTATCCTAAGGGAATGAATCCCACAGCAGTCCCATGCCCCAGAGGATTCCCGAATCTAAAAACCTACTCTTGTGACACACCAGCTGTTGTGAAGTCTAAGCATGTGCTTCCTCTGAAACACATCAAGCCATCACATCTTATTTTGCAACTGAGCACTTGGAGGAAGGTTCTAACTGCCCTCTTTCGCATACATTAGCTCACAGATGGCCACGGTTGGTTCACATTGCTTTGATTGACAGGACAGAGAGGAATACCCTCCCTTTGGTCTTTTGCTGACCCGTTCATGGGTGAGTGTGGCATTCATTGTCAGCATTCAGCTTTGTACCTTTTTTTTTCATGATGTCAGCACTCTACCCAATCCATGAAATCTCCAGCCAACAAAAAATTACCCGATCAGTCATCATCAAAGCGATCTGTAGTTCAGTGAGTGAGTCCCCTGAAGTGCTGGCTTCAGGGTTAATTCATTAAACCGCTGATAGCAAGGCTATGAGTTCAAATCCTACTGCTGTCACTGTCACATCCCTCATATTCTCACTTGTATCCCGTCTCCATTGTAAGTCATTTCGGATAAAAGCGTCGTCAACCCGTGTGAGCGTAAACGCTGTCACGAGGCTCTGCACAAAAAATGGCGTGAATGTGACTTTTTTTTTTTCGCTTATCCCCACGCTAAAGTTTATTCTCGACACTTCTTTGAAACTTTTCTACACATTGTGGAAGCTGTCACTACCCGAGCCACGCCTCCCGCCTAAATCGTGCCGTTTTTCAACACTACCAGCCACAGAGAGTGACGCACGTGACAGGACATGAGTTTTTGTGAGGATGCCAGGAACGAAATCGTCCTCTCCCTCCGTGCAGAACTTGAATTTATTCCACAGCTCATGGAGATCAATGCAGTTATGTTTCATTCAGTTGCTCAAATACATTTCATGAAATATTTTACCATCTCAGGGGCGGCTCTAAAAATAGCTCCAGGAGCTATAAGCATGTGGCGAAAGGTTGGAAATTGTTATTGACCATAAATGATTAGTATTGACTTTTTATTTTATAAATGGCTCTGAGAACAGCTCTATAAGTGTTAGAAGTGTGAGTAATATTGGAGAACTGCTAAGAGAACTGATAGTTTATAGTGTTATAATTCTAGATTTCGTTTATTTCCATTTAGCATGAGAACAGAAAATGTCTATCACATTCCTGATCAAGACTCAGGACTATAGCATCACAAAAAAGAGACATCTGGCTGAAATATATTTATTACACTGGCAATATTTTGCAGATTCTTCATTTAGTAATATATCTTTCTGTCTGTTCTGTTATTTTCTGTAAATCTATCTTGTGTGATCGTGGACGGGGTCATGTCTCGGCAATACATAAAATCTGAATACTTCTTTTAGTTTTATTACCAGCAGCATGTAAGCTCTAAACTTTATACCTGCATTCATCAGGAATCTGTATCTCAAGCATGTTGGCAGATTATTCATAAAAAGTCTCAGTATGAATACATTACACTTAAAATCAAACCAAAACCAACGTTTTATTGGTTTTGCCAAACGGAGGGAATTTAAGTATTTTGTGTCGGATTGTAAGGTCAAAGAAGATTTCTTTCTCTTGTTATTTTAATCGAGGTTCTAATCATTAGGCTGTTGTATGCCTCTGTGCAGTAAGGCTGCTGTGACCTTGACTTTTTTGACCAATGACCTTCAATATCTAATCGTTCATCCCTAAGACGGAGTAAACATTTATACAAAGTTTGAAGAAAATCCCTTAAAGTGTTCATGAGATATTGTATTTAGAATGGCACACATCAGACTACAGTGACTTTGACCTTTGACTCGTGACCAGTGAAATATAAGCAATTCACTCTTAAGTCAAGGTGGATATTTATGTAAAGTTTGAAGAAAATCCCTCAAAGCTTTCTTGAGAAATCACACTCACAAGTATGGATGGACAACCTGAAAATATAACACCTCTGGCTGTAGCCGACACAGGGGCATAAATATTAATAAGAACAACTCATACAAGTGATTCCCACCCAGTTCACTTTATTCCACCAGTAAAGAGGCTCGGTAACATACTTGAACCTGAGACTGGGCTCGGATAGTTGGCGATGGTGTTGACGGCGATATTAGCTTCTATGATGAAGCCTTAAAAACTGATGAGTGCACAGATGAAAAAACTGGATAGATTAAAGTACTAGGTGTAGAAGAAGTGAGGGATAAATCCCGCTGCACTGCTATGATCTGGTAGTTAAAGTGAATTTGTGTTGGGTTTAGTGCACCACGGATCTTCCGCGCTACGGCACTCTGAATGGTGAGAGTATAAAGCCAGAGGGGGCTGGGGAGGGTTTAGGATTCAGAGAGATTCTGCAATGAATGATAGGGTTGTTTTTTTTTTTTGTATTGTGATCCTGGGTCACATATTAAATGTAGAATTGAGCTAAATATGAAAAACAAACCAGCAGTGGAAAGTAGCGTGTGTGGAAGAGAAAATAATTACAGGCTTTATCTTTAAGGTAATTAAAAACTGAATGCAGCTTTTAAAGGAAGCTGACAGCGCTATTATACACACAGAGACGTGCATGTGTCTGTGTATGAGAGAGAGAGAGAGAGAGAGAGAGAGAGAGAGAGAGAGAAAAGGAGACAGACAGACAATGAGAGATACAAAGAGAAAGAGAGACTGACTGAGAGAAACAAACCGAGAGATCTAAAGAAAGACAAATGGGTAGATAGTTGGAGATATACAGAGAAAGACAGAAAGAGGTAGAAAAGGACAGACAGAACGAGATACAGAGCAAGAAACAGACAGACAGACATACAGAGAAAGTGAGACAGAAAGAATGAGACAGATGGGGAAAGATATAGAGAAAGAAAGAGTCTGTTAGAAGTACAGAGAAAGACAATGAGAAACAGAGCAAGACGAAGGAGAGACAGACAGACAAATAGTGAGGGAGATAAAGAGAATGATAAACAGAGTGAGAAGGACAGTCAGATTTAGAGAAGAGAAGAGAGAATGGGAGAGAGAAAGGGAGAGAGAGAGAGAGAGAGAGAGAGGAAAAGGCAAATTAAGAAGAGTAGATAGAAAGCAGTACAACTACACAGAGGGGAATACAGATGGTTTTCTGTGCATGTGTGTGTGTGTGTGTGTGTGTGTGTGTGTGTGTGTGTGTGTGAGTTAGAGAGAGAGAGAGAGAGAAAGAGAGAATATATTTAAATGGTGTGTGTGCATGTAATATTGATAAAGTGCTGTGAGGTGGCGTTCATCATGCTGCGTTGCTGTGTGCTAGTCAGCTTCCGTATGCACACGCCTGTCTGTTTTCTTCCTAATGTCGCAGTCACATGATCGCGTCTAGTGGGAAATTATTCCATCTCTCTGCTCTGCTCCAGCCCAGAGGGACGATCCTCTCCATTCTGTCCTCATGTACACATTATTAACTACATAACTCTCTCCCTCTCTCTCTCCCTGTCTCTTTATCAATTCACTACCAGTTCAGCGGCTTTTATTGGCACGAATGTTACAGATTGCACCGCCACTAGAGCACACAGACACTTAAACATACATATATCACCACACACACACACACACACACACACACACACACTGTAGGATGAATAAACCCCAGGAGGAGTGTGTAGGACAGTCTATCTCTTCTCCTGGATGTGTAACCATTCAGATGTTTCGCGCTTATGAAACGGAAGCATACGGAAACGTGATGTGAATGAATCCATCATCCAGAACATAAAAATACATTTTTATCAGACATACCAAAGGAAGTGGTTCTGAGATCAGCAGTGAGATGGAGAGAGTTACGGTTTCATGTTGACTCATTTCTCTTCGGTAAACATTTTGCCCGGGTTTATTGATGTTTATTTCTTTTACTAAATTGAGAAAAACATTTATTTGTTGATGGTGATGAAATAGCGCATGAGTTCCCCGCGGTGATGTTTATAGTTAGATCTGAATATAGAGCTGAAACCTATTTACAGCATCAACATCATCCGTTATATCAAAATAAAACTAAAACATCTCGGATCGTTTCTCCATCCAGTCTTTCATAATATTAAAGTGTCTCTTTCACATGAACTCTCTCTTACTGTCTCGATTACTTTCTCTTTTACTGTCTCGCTTTATTATAGTCTCTCTCTTGCTGTCTCCCTCCTACTTTTTCACCTTATTTCTCTCTCTCTCTCTCTCTTTCTTTCTCTCTCTCTCTCTCTCTCTCTGGGCTTCTCTCTCTCTCTTGCTGTCTCTCTCCTATGTTTTTCTTTATTTCTCTGTTTATCTCACACTCTCTCACTCTCACTGTCTCTTTATTTCTCTCTTTCACTCTCTTTCTCTATCTCTCTCTTACTGCCTCTCTTTTGCTGTTTCTCTCCTACTTTTTCTACTTATCTCTCTCTAACCATCTCTTTATTACTGTCTCTATTACTGTCTCTGTCTCTTACTGTCTCTTTTTATTACCGTCTCGCTGTCTTACTGTCCCTCTTTTTTACTCTGTCTCTCTTACTGTCCCTCTTTTTTACTGTCTGTCTTACTCTCTCTCTTACTGTCCCGCTTTTCTACTGTCTGTCTCTCTTTATTACTGCCGTTCTCTGTCTTTATTTATTACTGTCTCTCTTTATTACTATCTCTCTTTCTCCTGTCTCTCTCTTACTCTCTACTGTCCATTTTTTACTGTCTATCTTTATTACTGTCTCTCTTACTGCCTCTTTTTAATAATATCTCTTTTCATTGCTATTTCTATTTATAACTATCTCTTTTTCACTGTCTCTCTTTATTACCGTCTCCCTCTTACTGTCTCTCCTTATTACTGTCTGTCTTACTGTCCTCTCTCTTACTGACAATCTATTTTACTGCATCATTTTATTACTCTCTTTCAATTATTTTTTTATTACATTTTCTTTCTCTTAGTGTCTAGTTTTTAATGTCTCTCAATAATACCCTGTCCCTTTCTTTATTATCTCCCTAATATTTCTTTATTACTGTCTTTCTCTCACTGTTTCTCTTTATTCCTGTATCTCTTACTCTCTGTTTTTACTGTCTTTATTACTGTTACTCTCTCCTACTGTCTCTTTTTAGCCATGACTTCCTTTCATAGTCTTTCTTTATTTCTGTCTCTCTTTTACTTTTTTTGTTTTTGTATTAGTTTTTCTTTTGACTGTCTCTGTTACTGTCTTTTTATTATTGTCTTCATTACTGTATTTATCTTCTACTGTCTTTCCTGTAATGTCATTCTTTATTACTGACTGTCTGTCTCTTGTCATCTCTTTTTATTGCTGTCTCTATTACTGTCTGTCTTATTATTGTCTTTATTACTGTACCTCTTTTTCACTGTCTCTCTTAATTACTGTCTTGCTCTCTTACTCTCTCTTGTTATTACTGTCTCTCTCTATTACACTCTCTATTACTATTCCTTTTTATTGCTGTCTTTATTAATGTATTTCTCTCTTGATGTCTGTCTTTATAACTGTTTCTTTTTAATTACTGTCTTCCTTACTGTATGTCTCTTACTGTCTCTGTATTACTGTCTCGCTCATTTTGTTTTTTATTTATCAGTTTTGTTTGCTATTACTGTCTTTATACTTACCTGTACTCTCTCTCTACTGTCTTGTTATTGTTGTCTCTCTTCATTTCTGTTTCTTTATTATTGTCTTTCTTTATTTCTGTCTCTCTTTCTTATTGTCTGTGGTTTTTTTTCTGAAAACAGTCCATCAAGTAAACAACAAGTTCTTGAGATACTTAAGGAGTTCTTATTTTCCTGATGTTGTTCTATTCTGTTGTGGAACATCTGTGAAACATGTTATACACATTTGCTTCCTCACCAACTTGTATTTTTCCATCTCTTGACATTAATAATTAAAAAACTCTACCAGCTTGTCATGTTACAGAGAAACTCTTCCAAAGACTGTCGGAAAACTTTACTGACTGTTACAAAGACACTGGAGACTGTTTCTGTATAGGTTTGACAAGTATATCCTTATGGAAAGCGCCACATAATCACTCACTGCACTTTTTATTTGTTATGTAACAACGCCTGTTTAGGGTTTACGTTTAAGGTGGAATATTTTTTGAGACAGTACCCAAAAATGGAATGGCTGTTGCTGTTGTTCAAGAAGCACATAATGTCATGATTGATGAAGTTATTTGGGCCACATGGCAAGTAGGACACAATGTATGCAGTCATGGTACAAACTGGACTGGCAATTTAATGATCTAAAGCAAGACAACCCTTTTTATATACAGAGGAAATAATGAAGCGTCTTCTCATGTTCTCATAGCTAAATCAAACAAGTTATTACCTTATTATTACCTTCACGGAGGAGGTCATGTTTTTAGTTCGGTCACTTTTGTGTTCACTGAATGCAGCACAAGAGAACTATTACCGGTATTACTAGTATCAGTTTTCTGGCATGCATGCCCACTACCATGGGTAGTACACGTCATGGTGGTCTGCAATTTGTGTCTCCGCTTCTTGACCCAGTCCAGAACGTCTCTACTGGACAGGTCAGTCAGCTTAAGGTCGTTAAAGACTAGCCCCGGCCATGTTTTACGTGGCCTTCTTTGGCTCCTCCAGCCCTCAACACTGAACTCGGCGACCTTCTTAATCCAGGAGCTACTGCACTGTGCATGACTGAAGCTGTGCAGTCTCCTGCACCTAGTAGCGGTTTCTGGATCAGTAATCTCTAGTCTTGCATGCAGCTCTTTCTTCTGCTTTGCTCTACACATCCAGTATTGCCTGCCCATTGCCCATCACAGCCCTCCAACTGCCAAATCCCCCAAAGGGACCGGTGTTGGTTTCGGTGAGGGGGATTTTAAAGCTGTCTAGTTGTATGATGTTCATACGAAAGTGATACAATTATTCCGAGACAAAACAAAATGCTCGTCCATTATTGTATGTTACATGTACTTGATTGTGTAATGGCACTGTATGTTAAATGTGCATACGCTGAAACAAACACTATTATAAAAATGTGGGATTAAGGTAGGGCATGTGACTTTTCAGAGGAAGACAATTCTAAGCGCATCAGATGACCCACAGCTATTGGACATTGTAGGGCATCGCACGTCCGACTCAGGAAGTGGTGACAGGTGAAATTTATATGACATGCCCACATCTGTCCTGAGAATTGACTTAATTGTTGTGAACCTATTGTGAGACATATGTGATCGGGGCTTAAGGTTTCCATTTAACAACGTTGTGCTCGTATCTTTAAAATTCGATTGAATTCTTAGCCACTGAAGAGACACACGAACCTCAGAATACAGTATTGCTAAGAAATCAATAAAAGACGTCTTCCTGTGTTTGATATATTGGTCCCCATTATGACTGTTGGTTTGATTTCCTTTGACCAAGAGAAGACATTTAATCACAAGTATCTTTGTAATGAAATCAAAACTTTGCACTGGTATCAGATCCATTTCTATTTAAAGTTAAAAGCTGCAGTCGTGTGCTAGTATCTTGTGTATGATGATGAAGGTGAGGGTAGGAGGTTGTTTGAGCCAGGATGTTTGGGTTTCAAATGATACCAGGCGAGGAGCTCTTCCTCTTCCTTAGCTTCTTACCTGATGCAACTCGTCAGTTACTTAACACGCCCGTGCCGGGGTAAGGTAGAGGAGCGACATCACCAAAATATCCACGGAAGTGGGACTTCATAACCAGGATTGAGTTCTAAAGTTCTAAAGGCTGGTAGACAAGGCTGCAAGGATACAGTTCTAATCTGAGATTGGCTCATAGTCTGGGTGGAGTTTCACTTGTTCTCACCACGTCCATATTGGTTCCCTTCAGGGTTCTCAACTCCCTTCCAAAAACAAGTGGCTGAATTGGTGATGCCAAGGTGCGAATACTTATCGCATGGTGCGCAGCAATGCACTGGCGTCTCATCCAGGGTGTATACCCGCCTCCTATACAGTATTCGCCTGATCGGCTTCAGAACCAGATAAAGTGTTTATCCAAGATCTAGTGATTCCAGAACATTTTAGGCAGTTTTGTTTTCTTTCTTTCCTTTTTTTGCCTATTGAAAGCTAGAGTCCCGCATCACCACTTTTGCATCATGTGACCCTATTAAAAAAAATAATAAATAAAGAAAATATGTACGGTAGATGGGCAACAAGGTGGTACAGAGGTTAGCACTTCAACACCACAGCAAGAAAATTCTTGGTTGAAACCCAGTGCCCGGCGTGTCTGTATAGAGTTGTTTCCGTCCATCTATGGGTTTCCTTTGGGTACTCCGGTTTCCTCCCACAGTTAAAATGCACATTAGTCTAATTGGATATTCTCAGTTGCTCCTATAGGTGAGTGTTCATGATTGTAGGTCTGTGTTGCCCCTGTGATGGTTAACAAGCTGTTTAGGGTGTACACCGCCTCTTACCAGAGTTGGCTGAGATAGGCTCCTGCCTCCCTGTGACCCTAGTAGTGGAAAAAGCAGTTCAGAAAATGAGATGGGATGTACGGTAGACAACAGCAAGGGACAGATATTTTTTTATGCCATTAAATGTGCCATGTATGATGTTTTTAAGCTATAGATTGTGGTAAAATCTCTCACTCCACACAATATTTGTCACCAACTGGCCGTCACCATCACAATATCTTCCACAACAAGGGAAAAGTATTAAAAAGGTAAAGATTATTATAAGTTTTATCATATTGAGAGCTGCAGCTATTTCTAAAGCAGCATCACCTGATTTTGATGTCATCTCATACACTTCTTTTGGTGTGTAGCCCTTCTTATATGATGTAAATGATGCATTAGTAGCGTCCACAAGTATTAAAATACATATGGATTTATGTCAACTAAAACATTTTCCTTTTCAGGTCCAGTTTGAACTGCGGTATATTTTTAGTGTTAGTATTTAGTGCTCAGTGCAAACTAGTGCACATAATTACAGCCTCATGCAGAACAGACACGGCCACTTCCGAGAGCTAGCCATGACTCCCAGAGACACTGTAACTTCTCAGCTGATCAGTCAGTCATGACATGTAATGAAGAAATACTTCAGAAATGTCAGTGGCAATACCCCATTTTCTTTCTAAGAATAAAGATATGGCGTTCATGTATCCATAAGTACAGTGTAATTTTTATGAATCAATGTTTTATGATCATAAATCTATCTTGCATTATGGCTAAATGAAAAATACAAGAGGTGCACTCAAAGTGTCAGGTGCCACCACTATGCAGCATGGATAATAGAGTAAATAGGCCCTATATGGGACCTGGTATTAGTACCCGTGTGCTCATCTTACAGAATGTTCTATAGTATGTAGATGTCATTAAATTATTGGAAAAACACTCTCATTTAAGGATTTACCAGGTGGCTGAGGTTTGATCTTTCAAGGACACTAAAGGTCAAGGGTCAGGGTCTCATATTAAAGTCCATATATGATTTCCTGTTAGTGTTCAATAATAAAAAAAAGTCTATTGGGACTCGTTTCAAAGTTATAAGCACTCTAACTTTGTGACCTTGTTATGACCTTGATCTTGTCTGTGACAGTCAAAAATCAGGTCATGTGTGGGACTCAAGTAGGGCAATGTTCCCACCATGTTTGGTAAAATTCTGACAGACGCACAAACTAACACCGATCAGTACGATACCTCTGTTACGGAAGTAACTATTGGTGGCTTGGTGTAACCCTTGGTGCCTGATATGGGATATAGATGGTTAACTGTAGTCAGAAGTTTCAATGTTTTGTGCGAGGGTGTTAAGAAGACATTTTCTGCCTAAATAAACTGGGACAAAAAGGAGGATTAGGGACCAGTGACATTTCCGCACTCACCAGGGAATCTGTTGTGGGGTCGCTCAGGGCCAAACATATTGGGTTTCTTTCTTTCTTTTATGCGTGTTTTTCTTCAGCATCCATCCTACTGTCGTCTCACACACCAACCATCTCTCATCTATCGTATAACAGCTACCAACCAGGCAGGGCGAAGGCTAAGATGTGATTCCAAGCCAGTCAGACCCCTTGACAGCACAGTGTAATAAACTGGGGGAGAGGTTTATGGGCTCTGTTTGGCCCACATGAGCTTTCAGACACCTGTGATTTGTGAGTGTAGCTGGGAGTAACAGGGAGCGGAAGTACGCCCCTCCCACTCCATTACGAACGGCCATAAATGGCTGCATCTATCGGGATTCGAAGAACCCACAGTTTCCAGACATCAGGGACCATGCCTTTTTGTTGCATCACTCAGTAGAAGTGTTCGAGTGTTGCTTTTCATTGCAGACAGATGTTTTTTTAAAAAACTAAATGAAGAGAGTGTAATAGAGAGAGTTACAGAGTCTGGGTTAACTCGGTCACCTCTACCCTGGAGCATAGATTCACTGTACTACACCCACCTACACAACTGGTGCAAGAGGTACAGGGAATTGTGATGAACTTTTCTCACTCTGATCAACAGAGGCTTCTTTCAGCTATGGTATACACGTACGAGAAGAGTGTGAGCGTCGGAGCCTGGGGGCATCACAGGTCTCGGTTGACTGGACCCTGCCAGTGCACTTTTAAGTAAGCTGAGTGGAATGGGACACAGTAAATACTCGTTTCTCAAGAAATTTCAGCAGGGTACACTCAGTGCCAGAAGCGTGTAAGCTGTTTTTAACCTCATGGATGTCTGACACATCTGCTGGGATGTGGCTGTAGGGGTAGCCATTGTTTTCTAATCGAACGATGTGGCATTTTCTGAACACTGTGAAAGAGACAGAGGGAGAGAGAGGGTAAGAGAGGATTTCTTGGATTTATAGAATGACCTATTTGGCACTCTTCAGTGTAATAAAGGAAGTTGCAGTGATTATCCTCCACCGAGGGTCATATTTGTTTGTTCATTCATTCATTCATTCATTCATTCATTTGCTCAACCACTTTAGCCTACTAGGGTTGCGGGAAGGTTGGAGCTCATATCAGCCAATCTCAGAGGGGTACACCCTCACCAATCCATTGCAGGGCCAAAACACACACAACTATTCAAACTCACACTCACACCTAGGGGCAATTTAGTAAAGATATTTTGGTAATTAGCCTTATGTACATGTCTTTGGCCTGTGGAAGGAAACCAGAGTTCCTGGAGGAAACCCATGCAAGCACGGGGAAAACATGTAAACTCCTCACAGAAAAGCCCTTGCCAAGCACAGGAAACAAGACTGTTGCTGTAATGCAGGTGTGCTAACCACAACGCCAACTTCACAATCACACCAATTCAACTAAATTCAAGTAGTCTTTGTCCATACCTGTTAAAGGGAAATTAAACTGAAAACTTACTAAAAGCTTGCATGAATAGTTTATGTTTACACCCATCAAAACATACCATTCTTAAATAAACCTTTTTCATAAAAAAAAAACCAAAAACAAACCCAAAACAAAACATAATAAGTCCTCACATGCGGGTACCATTGTACTGCGAAAGTGGGACATTAAAGGTACGGTTAACATGGAAGTGTTGTGAATTAAATGTACTGGGATATAAATGCATTTATGGGTGCATCTGAAGTATGTAATTGTAGTATGATAATGTGCAGATGTGCCTAGTTTTGTTTTATTCAGAAGCTCACCATGTTATATCTGATTTGGTAGTTTAGTACCTGTATACTGTTATTATTGCCATCATCTTGCCTTCTATAAACTGGGGAGTCCTATTATCACAATTTTTCACTCTAGCAAGAAAAAAAGGCAGACTTTTCAAACTGGCTAATGCAAATTGTCAAACAGATTTCAGCAGACTGCAACTGTGAAATGCAAATAAAATCACCAGATAATGAAAATATACATTTGTTAGTGTATAATAATAAGTAATACGTTGGTACCAAATTGATGCCTAAATTGTGAAGGCAACAAGAACCAAAAAAATCATTCCGACAAGTATATTGACATAAGCATATGGCTAATAAACAAAAACACTGAAAATACCAATTTTTCAGGAAAATTTAAAGAAATTTTAAAAATACAGTCATGCAGTTATACATGTAACAAAATGAAGATAAATCAGAAACCAAGTACTATTCAAGTATTTATTTCATGTAATATTGGATCATATTGATGAG
>JBCNYG010000001.1:54260357-54270761 GCA_039654305.1 Porochilus rendahli | reverse complement strand
GCTGAGATGGGCGCCAGCCTCCCCGCGACCCTAATTAGGAATAAGCGGTTCGGAAAATGAATGAATGAATGAATTATTATTATGATTATTATTATGATTAGTAGTAGTAGTAGTGTTAAGCTGAAATCCGTGGAAGAAATTCATGAGAGCTAATAAAAAGTAAATAAATACATACACTCGGTGAAATTAAAATATACCTGCTGTAATTATAACAATAATAATGACAGTATAATAGTGTTAATGTTCTTTGTTTAATATTCTATTAAAATCATTCTTTTTTTTTCAGCAGGTAAATTAGCTATTAGTAAAATAAATAAAAACAAATCATTATATGAGATTATTTAAAGTAGATAAAATGAGTAAAACCCTAATAAGTTTGTAATGATCTTTTAATGAGGAATAGTAGGCGGAATTCTTGTTCCGTATATCCTGAACGCGGGCCCGTGCCTGAGAGCGCTGGGTTTTTAGCGCACATGGTGTAAGTGCACTTGAAATTAGGACTTAGTTCTTTTTTCTTTTTCTCCCCGGTCCTTTCAGCTTTGATGAGACTTCAGACCACTTCTTGTTCATTCTCACAACTGGCACTTACACCCACAAAGGCATCAATTAAAGAGGGAAAAAAGGGACATGAATGGAACGGAGTCTCGACTCCTCTCTCTCTAATGCATATTCATCCTCTTAATGCTCTTACTCCGACACCACACTGCAGGAACTTCCCTCTTGTTTTATTATATTGATTTATATTCCACACAGAAGAATCTTTCGCTGCTTGTGGACAGTTGGCGGCTCTCCTCCCAGATCCTCACTATCAAACCCAGCCATTTCCTTTCCTGGGAATTTAGATTTTCTTTTTTTTTTTTCTTTTTCTTTTTTTTTCCCTGTGAGCTTGTAGGTGTTGTTTATGAGAATGGAAGCTCTTTATGCTCAATACTGAATAATTCTTTTATAATAAAACATGTTAAGGTCACAGTTCACAGTTCGTCTATTTAACATATGTGCTAAAAATGAAGCAAGTGGCGCAAACTGCCTAAAGCGCCTACTCACCTCGCTCAACGCTAGCGTTGTCCTTTCTATAGTAACAGCTTAAAGGGAGGTTTTTCTGTGAGGCGGTGAGAGACGGAAAGAGTGGAAAGTACTGTGGGTTTTCTTTTTTCCACAATCCAAAGATATGCACATTAGGCTAATTATCTATTCCAAATTGCCCCTATGTGTGAGTGTAAATGGGTGGGTGTGTGTTGGCCCTGGAATAGATTGGCAAGACGTTCAGGGTGCACGCGGAGTCGGCTGTGATGGGCTCCTGCCTGGTAGGATAAAGAGGGGTGGTTTGGGGACAATGAGCCTCAATCAGCGTATATTTGTGAACGAGTCCGGTTTAATGGCTTGCCGTCAAGGGCGGGGACTGGGGCTCATGTTGATGGAACCACCCAGCTCTGATTAGAGGCACTAACATACTTAAACCTCATGATGTAGAGAAGTACCACTCAGTCGACTCTACATCAGCATTGGTGTTTTGAGCTTTTTTAATCCATAAAATGCAGATTTTTGTAAGAATTTGTTAATATTGTGAGTCAATATTCACGCCATCATCCATACATACAGTGTTCCAGTAGCATATACGGATTTTCAGCAGAACAGGTATTATACGGCCATACAGCCAGCTTAATACAGGTAAAATCATCACAGTCACATGAAGTTAAGCTGTTACGGATCATAAATATTCACACAACAAGCACTAATCTTCAGTTATGAGTTCATTCGATCATGAAAATGTGATTTTCAGACATTAACGCATTGCTAGTTTGGTGTCATGTAGCCCTAGTTAATTCCTCTGTATGGTGAATTAAGTGATAATGCATTCTTTCTTTATAAGGGCTTTTTGAGAGACAGGGTTTTGATGATACAGGTTTGACTGATGAGAGGTTGCCATGTCTGAGCGTCTGAAGTGTTTCATCACAGTGCAGACGTATTGTTTAATTTACAGCTTAAGTAATACCGTGAGCAGTACATCTTAAAATTCTAACCGCGCGCGTGTGTGTGTGTGTGTGTGTGTGTGTGTAGATCTGGAGATTCACATACTGAACACAGACATAGATCTGCAGGATTTGTCCTTCCCTCAGAGGAGCTCTGGCGAAAGCAGCATCCTTCTTCCAGCCTCCACCGTCAAACAGTACAGCCGCAACGGTCAGTCACATCTCCCTCTCTCTTTCTATCTCTCTCTATCTCTCTCTTTTCACCTCTTTTACTCTCTATACATCTCTCTCCCTCTCTCTCTCTCTCTACTTGTCTCACTCTCTCTCCCTCTCTTTCTTTTTGTCCTGTTTGTTTGTTATTTCTCTGTCTCTCTCTCTTTACCTCTCTTTTACCTCTCTCACTCTCTATACATCTCTGTCTCTCTCTCTCTCTACTCCTCTCGCTCTCTCCCTCTCTTTCTCTCTCTGTCCTGTTTATTTGTTCTTTCTCTGTCTACTCTCTCTCTCTCTCTCTCTCTCTCTTTCTCTCTCTCTATACATCTCTCTCTCTCTCTCTCTTTCTCTCTCTCTATATATCTCTCTCTCTCTCTCTCTCTCTCTCTTTCTCTCTCTCTCTCGTGTGTGTTGCTGTCCCATCATGGACCCTCATGTGCGTGATAATGAATGAACTAACTCTTGTATCTTAGCTGCTCTCTGATACAATATGTGATTCACAGCCTTTAAAACCCCGAGCGCATCACACTTCCCTCGGCTCCCGGCTCTCTCCTGCAGGTGATATTAGTTTCCTCCTGCACCAATACGTCTGACTTTGCTCACAAAGAGCTTCGGAATGAGTTTAGGAGCTGCAGTCGGTGTGTTAGTCATAGAAAAAAAGCCTCATGCAGTGCAGAGTGATCTAAACACACTCTCAAGTAAAAAGGAGCATAATGGAGGGCAGTCATTTAACCACCGTGCACACAGTGAGGATTAAATTTGCTGAAATGGGTTTTTCTGAGAAGTAAATTAAACAATATGTCTGTACTGTGCTGACAGGCATCAGGGCTTGTGTTAAAATTGCTTGGATTGGTAAAAATAGGACTCAAAACACTGGTTAACATCATGCTGGACCCTACAAGGCTGTTTAGTACCTCTGTACACCTGTACACACTCTGTACAAGTTTACAAGTTTAATAATGTTTATAAAGTTTAATAATGCTCATTTATTCATGTACGTTTAACCCTACTCGGGTCGCCAGCACACACAAGCGGTCATACTCACCATCACATCTAGAGACAATTCGAACCACCAATTAGCCTAAAGTGTATGCCTTTAGACCGTGGGAGGAAACCAGAGAACCCAGAGGAAACCCACGCAAGCACACAGAGAACCTGATTATCCTCGCTGAGCCCGGGAATCAAACCCAAAACCGACTTGCTGTGAGGTGGACGTGCTAACCACTACGCCAATGTGCCACGCCCATTTAATAATGTTAGCATCCTGTAATCCTTCATAAATTAGAATCAAGCGCAAAATATGTGCACATCCTCGAATTTGCATCTTGCGTCAGCGCTACGTTAGCACACTAGGTAAAAATAACTACAGAATCAAATAACAGGCAGCTTGTAATATTAAAACCGTATCACTGGATGAAATGGAAGCGATCATTTCTACTTCCTGTGCATCTTCAGTTCTATATTAGACAGCTACTATTAGATGTTTTTTTACATCATTGTCTTCCTTTCAATGGAATCAGTATGAAGCCTGGAGTACAAAATCCCGTCTTTGATTAGGACGGCGTTCCCAGAATTCGCTCTGACAATCCGCAGTCCACTTCCTGAGGCTTCCTGCTTTGATCGTTTTCTCACTTTCTTGTTAAAGTTTGGTACACAGTGTTTTTGATTCGAAAGCAACACACGCATTGGGGTTGTTTGAGCGCCGTCGACACCGACGTCAGGGCAGAAAGATTGGGTTCCATGGTAACTGAGCGGTAAGGCCTGTAACGCGAGAGCAGCGTCTGAGGCGTGCTGCGGTTCAGAAAGCTTCATCAGACTTCATCAGCATTAGCATCTTTTAAGAAAATGCCGAAATGTATTAGCATGTCTAAGAGACGTGTGATTGGCTTCGGGATAAAAGAGGCGAGACGAACGTAATTCTCATCAAACACGAGAGCCTCTGATGGCCAATCGTGCAGCGCGTTGGCCAGCATGCGAGGCGCTCGCTACAGCTTAGTGCAATTCCCAGTCTGCTTCACACACTCATTGGCTGATAATGACAGTCTAATCAGATTAACAGAAAGCGCTGAGACAATTCCTTTCCTGATGGGTTTTTAACGGCGTTGCTAATAGAATAGCCGAGGATGCGTGTAGATTACTATTGTTTCGGGGGCCGGTGGAGCCATCTCAGCTCTTTCCTTTCTGTGTCTCTACGCCATCTTGTTCTCATCCCTCCGTCTATCGCGTGTCCCTTCCTTTCAACTCCTTTCTCTCTCTCTCCCTTCGTCTGTTTCGTCAGCAGCAGGAGAGACGAATTCGAATGATTGAATCAAAAGCGTATGAAATATTCATAGGGAATAATAAAAGAGAGTGGCGAGCGCTGTGGGATGAATGTGCCATCGGCCTCCGCGTTAATTCCCCCCCCCTCAAGAATTCAAAACGAAATGGTCCGTTCCATCAGTCTGAACACACCAACATTCATCTTTTTCCCTTCCTCCTGACAATCCTTCACGCTGTCTCTCCCTCTCTCTCTCTCTCTCTCTAGGTCAGGTAAAGGTTGTCTTTTTGCTTTATAAGAATCTGGGCTCGTTCCTCTCCACCGAGAACGCCACTGTGAAGATGGACATGGAGCCAGGGCCAGCACCAGCTCCAGGATCTTCAGGGCGGAGCTTAGCCGTCAACTCGCATGTCATCGCCGCATCCATCAACAAAGAGTCAAGCCGAGTGTTTTTAACCGTGCCTGTAGTGTTCACCTTGAAACACCTGCAGGTACGTACACACACACACACACACACACACACACACACACACACACACACACACACACACACACACACACACACACACACACAGACACTCCTGCATCCTGAATACACAGCTTTAGAACCCAGACGCCCTGAAGACGGACCTTTTGACTGAACTTTAGCCACGTTTATAAAAAGTAACATTAAGATGTCTTTATTTTCCAAAAGTTTTCTCTCTCTCTCTCCTTCTCTCACACACTATTTCTCTCTATTTCACTCGGTCACTTTACCTCTCACTTTCTCTCCCACTCTTTCTCACTCAGTGTCTCTCTTTGCATATCTTTCTCTCTCTTTCTCTCATACTCCCCTCACCTTTTCTTACTCAATGTCTCTCTTTGCATCGCTCTTTTTCTCTCTTTCTAGTTCTCTCTCTCTCGCTCTCTCTCTCTCACTTTCTCGTTGTTTTGCTCTGTCTCTTTCTCTCATTCACTCTTTCACTTTTTCTCTCTCTGACTCATTCTTACTCTCTATTTCTATTTTTCTGTCAGTGTTTCTTTGTTTTTTTTGACCCTATATTGTTTCTCTCTGTTTGTATTTCATTCTTTCTCTCACTCTTTCTTTTGCTGTGTTTGACATTTTCTTTATAATTTTTCTTTGTCTTTGAATAGTTCTTATATACAAATATGTATATATATATATATATATGTGTGTGTATATATGTGTGTGTATATATATATATATATATACACACACATATTTATGTGAGATATACATATATCTCACTATATATTCCTCCTCCTCTCTCCCATTATGTAAATAAGATCGAAAATAAACACTTGGAGAATGTAAAGATGTTCTGTCACTGGACACCTCCTTCCTTAAGGGTAAAAAAAACTACATTGTGTCATGTTACTGAGAAACCACAACATATAAACACCTGTGTGTGTGTGTGTGTGTGTGTTTGTGTGTGTGTGTGTGTGTGTGTGTGTGTGTGTGTGTGTGTTTGTGTGTGTGTGTGTGTGTGTGTGTGTGTGTGTGTGTGTGTGTTTGTGTGTGTGTGTAGCTGGAGAACCACTTTAGCCCGAACTGTACTTTCTGGAACTACTCGGAGCGCACGATGACGGGTCAGTGGTCGTCTCAGGGCTGTAGGCTGCTGGACACCAACAGCACACACACCACCTGCTCCTGCTCTCACCTCACTAACTTCGCTGTACTCATGGTGCAGCACGAGCCCAGTGTAGGTACACACACACAGACACACATGCACACACACACACACATGCACACACACACACACACACACACACTGCACCTGCTCATTCTAAGCCTTTTTTTTTTGTTTCCTTGGTAAACACTGTCAGAATTCATTTTCCTGTTTTGCTGCTTATTCATATTTTCATAACATTTACATACCTGAAGGTTAAAACCTCGCGTTCTGCACACACACCTCTATCGAGATGCTTTTTAAATCGCTCTGGACCTGTCGAAACAAAAGCATGCTAGTTTACTGATTAGCTGTTAGGGATATACAAATATTACACCAGTAGTCTTTGAGAAAATATACAAGATTCATGTATTCACATAAATATACAATAAGGTCCTTATTAAATGAATGGATCTTCCATTGTATTGTGTACTTTCTAGAACTAAGCTACAATGATTGCATCTATATTGTAAAAGAAGTTTGATCAAACTAAATCAAACATACTCATCAAAGTAACAGGATTAGGGTTCCTGGGGAACACAGGCATGGTTCCTCCCATCACCCCGCCCCATCGAAGCCCCCCACCCCCCTTATTTGGTTGTTGCTAGTACACTAGCTCATGTAATTCCAGCTGCTGGGAAATCAGTTTGCAACATTTTGACTGCAAATAAACTGGCTCACATGTTGCTAGCGGTTAATAAACTAGCGTGTGTGTTTCTAGCTGCTAGTATATGTTGCTGGCTGCTAGTTAACTAGATTGCAATCTGGTAATAAAGTAGCTCGCATGTTGCTATCTGCTAACACTTTCTGCCTCTGACATCTATTTTTCTCTCTCCCCCCATTTCTTTCTCTCTGTGTATATCTGTTTGCCTTGTTTTTTTCCTTTCTCTCTCTTTCTCTCTCCATTTCTCTTTGTGTATCTTATCTAACCCTCCCCACCCCACGCTCTCTCAGTACCAGGATCAAATGCATGAGGTGCTGTTGGTAGTGATCACGTGGGTCGGGATTGTCATCTCTCTGGTGTGTTTGGCCATCTGCATCTCCACCTTCTGCTTCCTGAGAGGTCTGCAGACAGACCGCAACACCATCCACAAAAACCTGTGCATCAACCTCTTCATCGCAGAGCTCCTCTTCCTAATTGGCATCAACAAGACGCAGTACCAGGTGAGTAGCGCCAAGATGGAATCATGTATGTAAAGGAAAAGATTTTCACACAGCTAACACTTCAGATATCATATAAGACTGTTACATAATCATTCAGTTGCTTTGATACTCAGTATGGTGGAGTAACGTCCTGTCCATGACGGGCTCAGAAAAACCCTGCTAATGCATTGTTAGCATTCGTTTAAAATTATTAAACAAATGAATTAAAATAAAAATAAAAATAGCCAAAAAATAAATAAACAGCAATACATAGGTGGGAACTATTAGTCAGTCTCTCTCTCTGTGTCTCTCTCTCCCTATTACTCTCTCTCTCTCTGTCTCTCTCTCTCTCTCTCTCTCTCTGTCTCCCTATTACTCTCTCTCTCTCTGTCTCTCTGTCTCTCTCTCTCTCTCTCTCCCTATTACTCTCTCTCTCTGTCTCTGTCTCTCTCTCTCTCCCTATTACTCTCTCTCTCTCTCTCCCTCCCCACACAGATTGCTTGTCCGATCTTCGCCGGCCTCCTGCACTTCTTCTTCCTGGCTGCTTTCTCGTGGATGTGCCTGGAAGGAGTGCAGCTGTACCTGATGCTGGTGGAGGTGTTTGAGAGCGAGTATTCCCGAAAGAAGTACTACTACCTGTGCGGCTATTGCTTTCCGGCGTTGGTGGTGGGCATCTCAGCGGCCATCGACTACCGCAGCTACGGGACCAAGAAAGCGTATGTGTGAATCAGTCCATTTGCGGGCAACGCCAGAGCGGTCACGACCCTCTGTGAAAAAAACGCTTAGCGTTGATGAGCGATAAGTTGTTCGTAAAGCCATTTGGGGCGACACGTCCCTCTGAGAGCTGAAACGGATCCACGCTGTTCATCTGCAGCGTCCCCGGGGGAAATACGCCTGATTTATTTCCAATATCAGACAGTATAGATTTCAAAAAAGGCTGTTTTTATTCATTCTATTTCTGCAACCCGAGCGGTATGAAGAAAAAATACATTGTGCCGCGAACGAGTTTCATTTAATTCCAGGTCATAAATCCTTCTTCTTTTTTTTTTTTAACTTTTCTCTTTTTTACTCAATTTTTTAAATTCCAATGTTGTCTGTCAATCAACACTGGTGAGTGGGTTTAGTTACACTTTAACCACAGTAACCAAATGATAATCGTCGCCTAGCAATAGCTATTCAGCACAACATCTAATAACCAGATGACCAAAGACCATGTTAGCATTGTAGTAGCAGATGTTGACAGCAACAGCTCATTGGTACCCTTTACACTGTTAGCCTTGTTATTGTAAATAACGCTGATCTTACATTAATAACCAATCTTGACATGTCAATAATATACATATAATATCTGGTATGCAAGAAGTTAACTATGATTAGGTTAATATACCTTGCTAGTAATACTAGCGAGCTATTTAATGCATATTTGATGCTGGATGGGGTTTGAGTTTTTTTCTCCGTGTGAAATTAGCTTTTCTGCTGATAATTATGGATGGTTATATGATGGATAGATAGATAGGTAGGTAGGAAGATAGATAGATCATTTATAGTGGATTTAGTCAGTTGTGGCCTGGTTTTTGGGAGATGGGCCGTCAATGGGTACTTCAGAGGACATTAGGGTACTAATTAATGAAATGATATTAGAGTACTAATTAAATAAATATCTATAATTTTCTCTCAGAAATAAAATATTTCATAATACAATAAGACGTGTTAGTTTGAATAATTCGATTTAATAAATGATTAAAGGGTCTAATGCAGAGCATAATCATGTATGAAACACACTGTGACAAAAGCGTAATGGACTGCAGAAAATATATTTTTAAAAAATAATCATAAAATGAGATAAACTCAAATGTAGAATTAGTCTGAAAAAAGATTTTAATTAGTGAAGTCTTCCATGTCTTGAAAACCGAGTTTATTTGAATTTTTACTATTAAAAATCTATATATTTTCCAGTGATTTAAAAGAGACTTAAAACCATAATTGAAAATGCACAGTGTTTGAGAAGCGCCACTATATGCACCAATAGTGTGTACATGTTTTAGTCCTGCATTCAGTTCTCACAATGACAGAACGGAGTCTGGTGTCCTCTCCGTAAAGTTATCCTGAAAAAACAGTACTATTAAAAATTTTAAATTCTGATTAGTTGCTGAGATTAACGCTGTGTTTAGATAAGGTGTGATCAGTATATGAATTAAATAAAGAATGATTATATATATTGTAAATAGTGGAAAAGCCTCACAAGGATAGTAAGGATAGGTCTCCATAAGGAAAGGTGTGTGTGTGTGTGTGTGTGTGTGTGTTTTATTACATCATACTGTAATATTTGTAAGAAATATTTTATTTTCTGTGGTGTCTTTAATAAGCTTACATTTTCTCAGTGTTGTTTCTTCACCTTGCTTGGGTTATGTTATGAGTTTTCTTTAAAAAACAAAAAGAAGGAAAGAAAGAAAGAAAGAAAGAAAGAAAGAAAGAAAGAAAGAAAGAAAACAAAGAATTAATTCTAAATTGCGGGTACTTTTTTAAGCTTTCAGAAAGTCCTTCAGATTTTACTTTGTGTAAATAAGGTCAGAGGAGAAGAATTCAGGATTCTCAGGCAAATTAATATACCAACTACATGATCATTTACATAAATACATATAAGCAAATATAGGAAGCATCTCAGGTTTTACAATTATTATTATTATTGTTGTTGTTGTTGTTTGTAGAGTGCACAGTTTTTTAAAATGTGTGAGTACTGAAAGAGAACTGTGTGTTTGTGCATCTAAGCTGAGCATACGATACAGAGAGAATATAGGCTTTGTTTGTCACCTCCACCACACAAACTCACATAGTGTGAAGCACCAGGAACAACAGCTTATAGACAACAACATTAATAAATTCATGGACTCTTAATGTAGCATTCTGAAACACCCGAGAAGACTTCCTGTCTTTCCTGAAATATTGCCTGGAACTGGTCAGTGAAAGAAATAACAAAAACAAGAAGCCTATTGCACGCCATGCATTATAATAATAATAATAAAAATAGTAATAATATTAGTAATAATAATAATAATAATAATAATAATAATAATAGTAGTTATAATAAAAATAGTAATAATAATAGTAATAATAATAATAATAATAATAATAATAATAGGAATAATAGTAA
>JBCNYG010000001.1:53987204-53998982 GCA_039654305.1 Porochilus rendahli | reverse complement strand
AAAATTATTCTATTATTGTTTGTGGACTTGCTTGAACTGAGAGTTTGTGTGTGTGAGACAGTGCACACAATGTTAACAGTTGAAAATTACTGATATTATCATGTTGGTGGGGTTATTTTCATTAGATCTGGCTGAGCGGAGGTCTGTGTATGCGTGCATACATGACTAAAAGATGATGTTCATGTGTACCCATGTGTATGATGTGGCTCTTTGCAGTAACAGAAAAAAAAGTGGCTCTTAGTCTCTGACTAGTTGGCCACCCGTGCTCTAGAATGTGATGTCTCACCATTTACACAAGACTTCGCTTTCTCTGGTTCAAATAGGCAACAATTTACACCCAAAGAACATGCTTTTTTTCCTCACCTAAAATATCACGTGCTGAATAGATCTGCTTGTTTACTTGTGTGACAACCCCGCCCAACGTATTGACATCACGTCCGGGGAAAAAACGCCTGGTAACCATTGGTTCATCAAGTGTATGACATACACAAATTACGCTGTGCGGATTATTAATACCAGTACTCTTTAAAGTTGTCTTCACACTTTAATCCTCTCACTATTGCAGAGGTTCCATAATTCTGATGCAGGCATCTCCATGTTCCCTCAAATCACATTTTTATCGTTTACTCGTTCACTCAGAGGACGGATGGCCAGTGATGGTATGTGTGTGCTCTCACTGTCCCTTCCTGTTGCTAGGTGAGACAGCTTTTCTGAGTGGGCTGTACAGGGTAAATCAGGCAGCTGGTAGCGAAAGCTTCTTTTCGACAAGTTGAGACACACACGACCGGATCTTCTGTGGTCTAAAAGCAAACAGCAAGTTCAATACTTTCTAATTAAAGGAGCCATTTACCATTTTTTCAAAGCTCTATTCTTCCTGCCTGGTGAACTATAATTAAAATAAAGAACAAAAATGCATTAAATATACAGTACAGTTTCCCGCATCCTCGTGTAAATCGCACAGTGTTTTAGTAAGACATAGTTATTACTTGGGAAGATTTCACACAATAAGAACTCAGGGACTTTTTATTTTTTATTTTTTTATTAAGCATTAAGGGGAGATATGATGCATTTTCCACTTCAGGACCTGTCAGTTGTT
Source organism: Porochilus rendahli (assembly GCA_039654305.1). NCBI lineage: Eukaryota > Metazoa > Chordata > Actinopteri > Siluriformes > Plotosidae > Porochilus > Porochilus rendahli. The sequence continues at coordinate 53,997,886 of JBCNYG010000001.1, read as the reverse complement.
AGTGTTGACTAGCCGTGTTAGACTATGGCTGAGTGTCATATGACGAGGTTAGCGCATGTTTAAGTTCCCCTCGTGGCTGTTTGAGCTGGTCGTAAACTCGGGGGTGGGGTCGGGGCGACGAGGGCAGATTCTGATTAGCCGGTGTTCCCTTTAGGCTGGATAAAAAAAATTTCCTGTCCTGCACCCATCAATCATCTTTTTTTAAACCACACTCAAAACCTCGGAAAACGCCTCAGACGTAAAAACGACACACATGGTGATTCCATGTTAGATGCTGTAATAGTGACTCTGAGGATGGTTTATTGGTTGATTTTTGGAACTGCAGGGCTGCTGCTCTATAGGCAGTGTAGATAAATGTACATGTCAGAGACTGGTCATGTAGGGCGAATTGTATAACTTGAGTCACTGTACCTACATTTAGCTTTAAAAGCTTTTGGGCTTCGACAGTCACATCATTTCTCTATTAAAAACAAAGGAAAACCAAAAAAACACGTGTGCCGCATTTATTTTTTCAAAAAGTTCTAATAAGAAACTGGGAATTTTTCTAATCCGGCCAAACTACTTTTTCCTCATTTTACAGGAGTTGATTACGCTACCCTCCCTGAGTCCCACAGATAATTTGACTCTAATTTGAAATGCCAAGATCAAAGGTGAAGGTCAGAGCAAGGTCACCAATTTTTGGGGATAGACATTTCCCAAGTTAAAATTTAAATCTGAGAAACAAAATGACACAGACCCATAGTTACAGTATGGGACAGGGAGGAAACCATATTCATGCTTTCAAACATCCTTGAGTGAACTCAAAAGGTCAAAATCAAGGTCACAGGACTTTGAGCACTTATGTGAAACGATTGCAGATAGCCGTGCCATTAATTTGGAACACTAATAAAAAAACTATATTATCATATTACCAAAATATAAACAATATACCAACTTTTAAATAAGATAGTTGGCTTTGACCTTGAGTGACCTTGAAAGGTCAAACTTTAGCTATTTTGTTAATCTTCAAGCCATAGAGTTTTTTTGCTAATTTGGTTGTCTCTTAGTACTACAGACCACATGATGAAATGAACGCATGAATAAGTAAAACCAGTACCCATGTAGGGCCTAGTTACTACGTTATCCATGCTGTATGGCCGAGGCACCGTGCACTCTGAGTGCACGTCTACTTTTAAACTGTTCTCAACAATTGGTTTAGGATTGATTTTACACCCTGACCTACGAATGAACTTTAGCTGTGCACAGTGACTGGAAGTGTACGCTGGCCAGTATTGACCCGACGAAGGGACTGTTGATTGCACAGCTGGACAGTCACGCAGACGCTGTCGTGGTCTTTCTGCATGTGAGACATACACTGCGTGCACCATTATTAGGCGAGTGATTATTTTGACCATATCAGCATTTTATCCATAATTTCCAACTCCAAGCTGTATAAACTTGAATGCTTATTGGATTTAATGAATATCAGGTGATGTGTATTTGTGTAACGAGGGAGGGTGTGGCCTAAGGAGATCAATACCCTATATCAAGGTGTGCAATATTATTAGGCAGATTCTTCTCCTCAGGAAAAACAGGCCAAAAAAGAGATTCAACCGACTCTGAAAAGTCAAAATTTGTAAAAAGTCTTCCAGAGGGATGCAGCACTCTTGAAATATCTAAGATATCGGGGCGTGATCACAGAACCATCAAACGTTTTGTTGCAAATAGTCCACTGGCTCACAAGAAACGTGTCGAGACGAAAAGACGCAAATTAACCACCAAAGATTTGAGAAGAATCAAACATGAGGCTACCAGGAACCCATAATCCTCCAGTGCTGCCGTATTCCACAACTGCACCTACCTGGAGTGTTAAGAAGTACGAGGTGTTCAGTTCTCAGAGACACGGCCGAGGTAAGAAAGGCTGAAACCCGACCACCTCTGAACAACACACATAAGTTGAAACGTCAAGTATGGGCCAAGAAATATCTGAAGACAGATTTGTCAAAGGTTTTGTGGACCGATGAGATGAGAGTGACTCTTGACGGACCAGACTGACGGGCCCGTGGTCGGATCAGTAACGGACACAGAGCTCCACTTCGACTCGGACGCCAGCGAGGTGGAGGTGGGGTTCTGGTACGGGCAGGTATTATTAAAGATGAGCTAATTGGACCTTTTCATGTCGAAACTCGGACTCAAAATCAACTCTCAGACCTACTGCCAATTTTTAGAAGACACTTTCTTCAAGCAGTGGTTCAGGAAAAATGTCTGCATCTTTCAAGAAGACTTTGATTTTTATGAAGGACAATGTTCCATCACATGCATCAAAGTACTCAACTGCGTGGCTGGCCAGTAAAGGCAGTAAAGATGAAAAACTAATGACACGGCCCCCTTCTTTACATGACTATTGACCCTATGGAGAACTTTTGAGCCCTTCTTAAGCAGTAAATTTCCAGTGGAGGTAAACGGTGCACCTCTCTGAACAGCGTCTGGGATTCTGTGGTTGCAGCTGCACAAAAAGTTGATTCTGACCAGATCAAGAAACCGACTGACCCTGTGAATGGAAGGCTTGTGACTTATCGAAAAGAAGGGGGGCCACATTGTTTTTTTTTTAAATTTCAGATTTCAGTTTGTTCATTATTCTGACTATAACAGAATAATCTTTGTTTTTCATTTAGTTGCGTAATAATTCTGCACGAGTAATAGTTGCCTAATAATGGTGTACCTATAGATATTCTCTTAAAAAAACCAAAACTTCACTTTTACTACTTAAATGTTCAGGTTTGAGGGTTTAACATTTTGGATTGCCCAAGAGCACTGTATAGTTGTACAATAACAAATACCTCAAAAAGAAAACCTGCCTAATAATTGTGCACACAGTGTATCTGTACTGGGGGATCTCAAATCTGAGCTTTCTTATCTACTGCGGCATGGTGTTTTCACTCTTCTTATCAAACAGACATCTCTCTGTTTCTATCAGATAAAAAGGTTCACCTCATCCCTGCATCGACGCCTCCGGTTGACCTTTTCAGAAGTCTTAAGTGTTGCATTTAATGTCTTGGCTCCGCGTATGTGAGTGTGTGAGAGAGTGGCACAATGCCAAAATGTCTGGCCTTCTGGAACTTGCCTCTGTGAATCAGTGCCTAGTTATGGCAGCGTTGTGATAAAATCAATTTAAAGGAAGAACTTCCACGGCAGGTTACAGTGAAAACCTCTCAGTGATATAACGCTGTAATAGTGAGATGATGCTAAATTATTCCACAGGATGCTTTTAGGAGAATATTATGGCTACCGTTAGTGCTTTTATAACGCTGAGAATCTGCTGTAGCTGATTGGATGATGTTTTATATTTAATTTCACAGGAATGGTAATGCTTGTGTTTTTCTCGTACTTTGTTGGCATCAAAAATTAAATTGTCATGCGTACTCTGTTTTGGAAACACACAGTGGTACATTTTATTTCTGCCTTATAACATTGCAAAATCGTTCTCAAATGAGTCCAAGATAAACTACAAAAATGATTGTTCTCTGAAAGTGTGGAGGATATCGCTAATTAGTCGCTGAGATGGAGCGTGAAAGGGACTATTTATGGAAAGCCACCAAAAAAAACGAAGTAAGTAATTCTTACAGTATATACTACAACGGAGCATTTGGGCAGCCATGGCCTAATGTTTAGAGAAACAAGTTTGGAACCCAGAGGTCGCTGGTTCAATTTACAAACTAGCAGTTAAAACGGTGGCGGGGAAAGTGAGCACCTTCCCCTTCCTCCACTTTCAGGGCTAAAGTGCTCCTGAGCAAGGCACCTTACCCCCCAACTGCTCTCCTGGTGCCACAGTGCGGCGACCCACTGCTCCTAGTGTGCTCACTTCAGGTGGGTTAAATGCAGAACCTAATGAGTAGGCTCAAAAGACACTGTTAGCTAGACGTAGCATAGTTTGGCTTGAAGCGCACAGCTCACCAGACCTCCGTCATGGTTAATATATGCAGATATAAAATGTATAAATCTTGTTTTAGGTTGACTTCCTTTATATATCCATGTAGTGTATACTAAAATTCTTATAGAGACTTACCCTGGGTTTACACTGGGGCACGATGTCTGCGATTATGAGGAGCGTGGGGGGTTGTGGGATCGAATCCTGGTGATCTCAGGGGAACTTGGTGGTACGTGATGATTGCACTGATCATGATTACTTTGATTTTTTTACGATTGACGCCAATCATGATAGAAAGTTGGGTACATAGTAGAGTCCAGTTAAGCTTAACAGAGCGAAACAGACCTTGATGCGCCATCGTAGGGGATCTTGATGAATTTGGAAACACGATTTCTTCAAGTTTCATCTCTTGGATGCACCCTGCCTCATTTTTATAACCCAATCGTGCTGCAAGCGTACTCATCAATCATGGAGCTCCACACATTTTGAATTGCGAACATCATGCCCCAGTGTAAACCCCGGGTCAGAGACACCATTACACAGCTCTGCACCTGCTCATGAGCTCATCTGAACCCATCAGGTTTCAAAAATGTAAGAAATGAACCATAAGAATCCCATTTTAGTGTGCTTATATAGTTTACACTGATGTTCCCTTGTAGTATAAACTAAAACGTTTATGCACCTCAAGCTTGGTGGATGCCTCTGAATTGAGCTCGATGTTCTGTCTCTGGGAGCATTCATCAATATCCACATCACCGGCGCTGCATAATTGTAAGCGATTGAACCAATCAGGTCACACCATTCCTCGGCAGTATCTGCAAAAGTGACTTGTTTACTCATTGAACTTGCCTCTGAACCAATCAGAAGCGCTGTATTGAAACTAACACCCACAGTGCAGGCACACAAACCGAGGCTTTGTCTCCCCCCTCTCCTTTTCTCTTTTTATTTCACCTTCTCTTCCCCTCACTTGCTGTATTTCTTTTCTCTTTCTTCCTTCATTCCTTTCTTTATTTAATGCCTCTGTGTTTTTTCAGGTCTTTGCAGAAATGCTGTCTCTCTGCTGGGGCTAAGATAAACAACATCATTCATCTTGTCCAAAATCTCAAATGTGATTCGGTATTGTGATATAACGCATTTATTTCGGGTTTCTCTCAGTCCGGGGTTAAAACCTTATACACCTCTGGTGTACTGGTTGATCAGGAGGACAGTGCCCACTGAAGCACATATTTTGTGTATGATTTCATCTGAGGAAGGAGTGCTATGTAATCATCCCTGAGGAGAGAGTCTCGTAAAACTGCTAAGAGAAAGTCGAGCAGCTCTGTTTATGGAGGTGACGCCTCCCATCGAGACAAAAATCACAAAAACAAACCCACGTTCTGCCTCAGTGCCTTTTCTCTCTCTGTAATTTCTCCTCGCTCGCTCCCGCTGATGTTTGATCTGTACTTGTGTGTATCTTGTGAAAAAAATGAAGGGGAGAGAGGACAGACAGAGACGGAGCGATATAGAGAGAGATGCGGGAAGAAGCTGGATGGTTACCATCTTCCTAATCAAGATGGACAGCTTCCATTTGCGGCCCGAAGTCCGGAGAAACACATCCTACATGTCGCCTGTTTCTCAGCCATGTTAATCTCTAGTGAACACTCGTCTCCTTCAGCCCACGCATACACACACTCCACTGCTACATACCCACACACACGTACACACCTACACATTTGCACATTGAGCAAGCATCCATTCAGTGTTCCTCTTGTGTTCCTTCAGCATTTCTGAAGCCTGAGCCTCATCCCAGAGCTGAAGTGGCTCACTGTGGGAGGAAACAGGAGTACGTGGGGGAAACACATGCAAACTCCACACCGAGCAAGGGACACAAACCCAGGACCTTTTTGCTATGAGGTGGACATGTTAACCACAATGTCACCATACCACCCTGTACCCATGCGGATCGGTGGACGTTGCTGAACTGAATAGTACCTTGATGTTCTGTTTTAGGGAATATGCCACTGCATCCTCCTCACTTTCATCACAAAATTGTTTTTATCCCATCATTGTCAGGACCAGTTGATTGGGAAGACCTTCAGCACATTTCTTCTGAATCATTTGATAATATTTGGTCCCTTTTAGCTCCAAAGAGGTAAATAGATGTACCTACAGTAACAGGGCACTCACTTCTTTTGTTCTAAAATAATTTGGTATAATCATCATCGTAATCATCATCATCATCATCATCATCATGATCTTCTGCTTCTTCCGTGGTCGGGTCGCGGGGGCAGATGCCTAAGCAGTGAAGTCCAGACGTCCCTCTCCCCAGCCCCTTCCTCCAGCTCTTCCACGGGTACACCGAGGCGTTCCCTTACCAGCCGAGAGACGTAGTCCCTCCAACGTGTTCTGCGTCGACCCCGGGGTCTCCTCCTGTTCGGATATGCCTGAAACACCACCCCAGGGAGGCTTTTAGGAGGCACTCTAATCAACCGTCTATTCCATTGAAATAATTTTACTGATAATTGTAAAGCTTTTTAACATTCCTGCTCACACTTGTTCAGCTGAAGAACGTGAAGCCGTGAAAAACGAACCCTTGTTTTTAATCTGGGATGAGTAGACAGAATGCGACAGAAGTGAGGAGACCTCTGATCTGTAAAGTGGGTGTTTTATAGGCTCTGTAGCTAGTTTGTTTGGACACCTCACAAGCCAGTAACCAATAAAACCATGGCAACTGAAGACACGAACGCCCTTTTTGTGATCACTGTAGAAGGATTTCAATGAAAAATACCTATCAGTGTACGTAACTCAAAGCTATTGTTTGTATGGCAGCCCACAAAGCAGCTTTAATCTTGAACACGTAGTCTCTCTTTGGTTCTCTCAGTTTGCCAGCTGGCCCATTAGCTGCCCTGGCTCTGAGAAGCAGTAGCTGAGGCATATCCCAGCCCTCAGGAGCCACCATCCTCACTCGGAGTGAACAATGCTAAATGTTCACCGATGTCTTGGGCTAATCAGATTTGCCGAACATTTTGGGGAAGACTGAAAGTTGCGGAAAGCTCATGAGAATTTCTTTCTTTTTCATTTTCTGGTGCTACTTCCATAAAAACTTTGGCGTTTGTAATTTCCTGTAAAATAATCATTTTAGTGTATCTATTAATGAACATCAGGGAAAAAAACTTATTGATTTATATTGTGTTACATTCTAATTTGCTTTTGAATTCAGGAAATGTTTTTCTGGATGATTCATTAGGCAGCTTTTGATTATTGGATGTCCCGTGTAATGGGACCACTTAGCAGTGCTCCAATCAGGGGTTAGAATTCATCTCTTTGACTCTCTCTACGTCTGTTTGGATGTCCTGCTGTGAACCTTTGGGCAACTTTAGTTATAGCTCCACAACCACTTATGATTACAAATTTGATGTTAGGTTCACATGAAAGGTCTTTGGACAGGCTTTTAGAAAAAGTGGATTGGTTTCTATGGTAACCATTATTGCTGTGGTATGCTGGATAGCATACCACATCCTAATTAGTATTAAGCGCTTCAGAAAATGAATGAACTACTGATGATAAAATGTTTGATTCACATGAAAGGTCTTTGGACAGGCTTTTAGATGAAGTAGATTTGGTTTCTAAAGTAACCTGGATTGCCATGGTAACATTCTTTTCTGAATATCTCAGCTGCTTATGATAGAATTTTGTTGTGCTCATATGAGAGGGCTTTTTGCCTTTCTGTTTGAGTACCAAGTGGATTTTTGTGTTAGTAAAATTCAGATTTATTTATTTGTTTATTTAATTTAAATTTAATTTTATTTATTTATTTATTTTTACCACCCTAGGACATCCCTTTTGTGGAACGTTCCAGTTTTAAGTCTTCCTTGCATTTTACATGCTAAGATCCTCTATAGGAGGGTGTTATGTGGTCACTGCTTATATCACTTTGCTTTTATAATATAACTTCACCCCCAGCATTGAGCCGGACTGCAACCACAATGTGATTTCTACCCTTGCTATTAAGGCCATGTTTTCCCCTGGTTTGTGTGTTTGCTTGTTTGCAGGATTACACAACAAGTTATGTATGGATTTGTTTATTAAATTTGTACCAGAGGTCAGAGGTTTCTTTAACATTGTATGTGTATATATATATATATCAAGGGCAGGGGCTGTGGTAGGTGGGGGCCGCCTACCTGTGATTGGAGAACATTCATATTGTAAAAAATAAAAACTTCATGGTTTAGAGAAGTACCAAACTGTCGGCTCAACATCAGCTTTGGACTGTGGGATGATTTTAACCACTAGTTGGCATATTTTTGTCATTTTTACTGTAATTGTATTAACACGTGCATTGATGTGTTCATCACAGTGTAGTCATAACCTTTAGTTTACAACTAAAACAAATCCATCGATGAACCCTTTTTGCTTGGGACAGTTTTCTTCCCACCTTCAGCCCATTTTCACATCTCTGTATGAAGTAAAAGTCTGATAACTAAAAAAAAGCTTCATCCTCTTTATCCTCTCCTGGTTTTACGCTAATCTTTTCTAGCCTGTGAAAAGACACATGATTGAAAAAACTCACTCAGGATTTAAAAAATTAATGAAAAAGTGTGTGAGTGATGGAGGACTCAGCTTCAGGATTAGCTCGGATTTTTCACTTCCATTCAGTATCGCTGCTAAATCACCACCACACCAGGAGCTTGAAAAGATCGATCAATCAGTGCGTGTAGGTCTCGATGTCTCACCTCGTTCTGTCTCTTTCTCCTTCTCTCTCTCTATTGCTATCTCCCTTTCCCTCTTTCTATCTTTTTCACTTTCTTTTTCTCACTCTTTCTCTCTCTGCCTGTCTCCCTCCCTCCTAGGGATTAATATTATCAATTTTTATATACACACATTCTCATATTTTAGGCGGTTTGATGAAAAAATAACCCAGTAAAAATGTCTGAGTGGTGTCTGTGCAATAAATATATTACTGTGAAAAGCCTCATTTGTATTGGATGTATATCTCAAGACATACGAGTCCTAAGTCTCATAATGTGGCCAGCTTCAATATTTCTGTCTTGAGATGTATATCCAATACAAATTAGGCTTTTCACAGCAACATTTATTGCATAGAGACTAAAACAAGACTTTCAAAACATCTTGCTTTTGCATGAAATTATTAAAACGTGTGTGTAAGTTTGCATTTTGGATGTAATATATATATTAAGACATATTGGACAAATTATACACAGTACAATATGCAGTGAAATGCTTAGTACAACTGTCCAAGATGTAAAGAAATATAAAGAAGAGATATAAAGAAGAAATAAAGAAGAAATATACTATTATCAAACAATAACAACGGAACAATAACTTAACATCTTAAGTAGTACTTTTCAGTTTTAAGCCTTATTGAGGTAATAAACAGAGTGAAAATCTGTAGTGTCTCCTGGTGCACGTTGTCTTTTTAAGGGTTAATAAATAACGTGTTAATGCGTGAAATATAAGTATCTTGATTAAACATTAACACAGTCTCGCCTTCCAATAACTGAGAACTCAACATGTTTCCCAGGTATACACGACTACAAACACAAACTTGTGCTGGTTTTATTCAAAAATGGTCTATAAGTATTATTTTATGTAGTTTTATTGTGATTTCTACAAAAAACATTACAAATAGTAGTAAACCTTGTGATTTGCCATAAAGGTGCTTAAAAGGTGTATCAATGTAATATTAAAAATTTAAAAACATTTTAATATTGGGAAACCGATATGTAGTAAAAGTTTTCATTTAAATAAATATATGAATTAAATCTCACCTTGGACTGAAACCCAGCTTTTCGGTGATTCTCCTCTCTCTGGGTGTTTGCAGTGATAGAAACCTTCATCTGACTTTGAGACAGTACGGATGATCATCTCTCCTGGAGTCTGGTTCTGCAGAACTGAATCATCTTTATAGAAAACAACACCAGAGTCTAAGCTCTTTGTGTTGCGATATAAACAGCGTAAAGTCAGAGGATTTCCTTCAGATACAGGATGTACAGGACTGTCCAGGATCACATCACCATCTGTAGGAAAGAGAAAGAAGACACAGAGAACAAAAAGTGTTGTTTATAGGTTTTATCTGGGAGAGAGTATGTACAGGAATTTACCAAAACTTTATTCTCTCTCATGTAAAACATACACTGGAGATATGAGGGGAACACCCAGTAATATGTGCAGTTGAGTGCTTTTTTGTTGTTTGTTGTGAGAATGAACAGATAAAACTGTGCGATTTTTTTAAATGACATTCAAATTCTTTGTGGATGCATGCTTTTACACTATAAATTGTTTCGAGCTACAAGTCCCTCATCATTAATTATGAGCCTCACAGAGAAGGAAACAAAAAGTTCTATAAATAAATCTCTAATATAATTTGCTAATTTAAAATAACTGATGAGTAAAATCTTTAGATCTTCCTCAACCTTTCTCAGACATTAAAATAAGTTTACTGCAGGGCTGTCTAAATTATACTAAATTATTTTCTTTTGATATTAATACAAGGAAGGTATCACCTCATTTCTTTAAAGTACCCTAAAATCCATTTTAAATGGTCTGGATTTGTGGATTTAAATATTACTGATATGAACTGATATATAAAGACTCACCGTGTACTGTGATGTTGACAGGATTACTGCGTCCTCCAGATTCAGACTGACACCAGTAAACTCCAGAGTGTGATGTAGTGAGGGAGGTGATGTTACATCCTGGTCCTGAAACTGATGGACAATTAAACAATGTCTCAGAGTGTGTGTTTCCTCTCACTGTCCATCCAGTAGAGTCTCTC
>JBCNYG010000001.1:53824429-53836910 GCA_039654305.1 Porochilus rendahli | reverse complement strand
GAGATGGGCGCCAGCCTCCCCGCGACCCTAATTAGGAATAAGCGGTTCAGAAAATGAATGAATGAAGGATGAATATACTATTGAGTGTGTAGCGTACATCAGGGGTGCACGGTGGTATAGTAGTAAGCACCTCCGTCTCGCAGCAAGAAGGTCCTGGGTTCAAGTCTCGGACTGGGCAAGGGTGTGCTTGTGTTTCTTCCTGTGCCTGCATGGCTTTCCGCCATGGATACCTCTGGATTCCTCTCACAGTCCAAAGATGTACACATTAGGCTAATTTGCTGTTTCAATTCGCCCTGGGGTGTTAGTGTTAGTGAATGTTTTTGTTTGTGTTGGCCTTGGCAAGCTGTTCAGGGTGTACCCCACCTCCACCCAGAGTCAGCTGTGATAGGCGCCAGCCTCCCCACGGCCCTAGGAAGATTCAGCAGTTTGGCTATTTAATGAATAAATAACTAGCATTCAAATGTGTATGTCTTTGGACTGTGGGAGGAAACCGGAGTATCCGGAGGAAACCCAGACATGCCCAGGAAGAATATGCAAACGCCACACAGAAACCCCTTCGCCGAGCCCAGGACTCGAACCCAGGACCTTCTTGCTGTGATTTGGTCATGCTAACCGCTGCGTTGAGCTGACGCCTCTTTCCATATAACTGTTAATTACAAGTATTTTTTAAACAGACATAGATACAGATAGATAACTGCATTGCATTACATCACTATTCATTATTCAAACTGAGCCGTTTCTAGGGCCTTGTGTTTCTCTTGTCTGCAGGGTAGCTCTCACTTTCGCACGAGTAAGCTAAAACATGATGTCTCTGTGTATTCGCGCAGTACCACTCAAACCCATCCATGACGTGAATAGACTCTTCTTAGTAAGATATTTTCAGCCTCCACAAATCATTTGTTTGTCCAATTCGCTCGCCGAGGTGTACAAACGCGTCTTAATGATCGACCTTAGATTTTTCCAGGATGTCTAGTGAAACAGAGTGGGCCTGGGGCTAAATGAAGCTTGAATGAACGTGTTTGTCAAACAGACTAACCTCATTATCCACAGCGCTGGGCGGGAGAATGCATTTGGCTGTGGAGTAGCACACAGCAGTTGGGCGAGTCAGCAGGGATCTACAGAGAGAGCAGAACACTGGGTGGGCTGGGACATAAGAGAGGAACAATCCAGCCAAGTCAAGTCAACGGACTGATGAACAGCAGCCATGCGGTAACTTCTAAACGAAGCGGAGAAGCAGAGGCAAGATGAAATTCACATCAAAGGACTTGAAGTAGCGCATTCTTTATCTCCCTTTATATCTTATGTTGCTTTCTTTAAACTGTGTTTTATTCCGAACCATTCTTGTCTTTTAACCAAAGTGCATTCAGAAACATGACTGGAGGATTTCAAGCTTGCACAATGAAGCTATTTTAATTACATTTCAGCTACTTTTGGCTAACGAGGAACATTTTAAAGATGTGACTGACTGAGCATGTCAACAATCCATCTCAGTGTATACAATGGAAGCAGCGTGGTGGAGACACAGGTAACATTGATGCTCCACAGCACGCGGTTCAACCAAGACCTTCCACTGTGTGTCTCCTTCCATGCTCTCCTTATGTGTCAGTACTGACACTAAATTGTCCTTAGCTGTGTACAAGTGTCTCTGTTCATAGAACCCTGAAATACAAACCATATCAGCGGCAGGTGCTTTGGGTTTTTGGGGGGTGGGGTGGGGTGGGATTGGGGGTTACTCTCCAAGCATGTTTTTTTTTTGTTTTCAGAAAATAAAATCAGATTTAAATGAAATATGATATCTTTCATCAGATATGAAAGGAAGAAGACTTGTATACTGTGTAGAACTCGCTGCTCACCACCAAGGTAACTTTAAAGGTACTCATGTTCGCAAGACATGAGTATGCTTTAATATGCTAAATCTTACCTGCTAGGCATGTTGAAATCAATAGAACAAGAAATTGTGTGGATAACAAAGAAATAAATTCTTTTTTTTTTTGAGCAAGCAGCATTAGCCCTCCAAAACGCAGCAAATGTGGTGACGTGATCTGCTACGTCAGAAACTGGTCTCACAGGTTTGTCGGAGTCCTCGTCAGTTTCTAGTCAATTAAACAACCACTGGAGCGATGTCAGTGAACCTGACACTCATGAACATGATTTAGGGAATGTTTTATTCGCATATGACCCCATGGGGGAAGGTTTGGGGTCATGTTCCAGTGAAGCGGATGAAGACGACGGGGAAGAGCGACTCAGAAACACTGCATGGTGAGAACATCGTCTGTGGTCAGATTTCGACCCCATATTGTGTAACTTAATTATACACAAATCAACATATGGAAATATATCACGTAGCACCACTGTGTATAAATATAAAGGGTATTTAAATCTACTCAAGCATCTATAAAAATTTGTATCTACATAAAGGGTGCAGTACAATCTATATATATTATATATATATATATGAAACTTTTATTATTATTATTTTAGATGCATGAATAAATGCATGGTGTAGCTCATTACAATCTGGTAAAGTAATTTAATCATCCATGAAATATTAACTAACCTTAAGATTTCTAATTAATGTAAAAGACACTTCTGGAACATCTGAGTCGTTTCCTCAAACGGGGCGGAATCGACTCTGAAGCCTTTATATATACACTGTATGTGTATCTGAATCAGTGAATCGAATCTTCTCGGAGTCGGTTCCCAGCCCGCCCGAACGCTGTGTTGTTATTTGGGGATCCAGTCCTCTAACGGGAACTTTATGAAGCTTAATCAGTCCTCGGTGGACTTACTACAAAATTCCATTGAGCATATGTCTCTGGTTTTTTGTACAAGTGAGGACCGTTTTCGGCCATACTTGACACGTTTTTGTCAATGTGTAACGTTTCACGTACCACGTGACCTGACGTGACCAAGTTTATTCTGTTTGGAAGCTGTGGGCTTAAAGAGCCAGGAAACACAAAATTAAACTCAAATATCCCAGTACACACAGCCGTGATAAATGTTGAAACTGAATGGTTTGATTTAATCACAACGAACTATTAGCAACAAAAACATCACTAAATATTTTATGTAAGACTGGACCTTTAACCTATGTCAGTAATGAGATATAATCAAACGAACACTCACTACTTGCTTGCTTTGAAGGCAGTGAAACCTTGAAATCATCATCATCTTCCTTTTACAATACTGAATGATACCAACTTGCATGAAAAAACTAAAGATAGCTGAACTACTATTAAAACATAATATAATACGACATTTGAAATACTGATGATTAACAGTTTAATACTGATCCTTGGTTTGGCATTAGACTGCAAGTGGTATTACGTACTGAAACAGGAATGAGAAAAGTGTCTGTCTGGAAACAGGATGTTCATTCTGAAACATTCCCTCAATTTAGCACATGGGGACTATGGAGGTCATTTTGTGCCAAAATTATGAAACAAAAACGTCCACCATGTGCTGGAATCATTGCTCAAAGCGTTCTTTCTCTTTGTAGGCTTGTGCGATATTCATTTATTTTATTATCTGTGATAAATATCATGACTTGAAAAATGATTTAATGGTCCAAAAATCAATGGTCTAAACAAGGTAAAGGAGAGGTATCTGCCCTACTGGGGGTTTAAGAAGAGGATCTTAGGTGCTCTAATATCATCTCCTCTTCAGGAACTCCAGCAACTGTGAAACCTCGACTAGATGGAAGAACTTGATGCAATTCTGTCAAATGTCAATAAAAGCCAAATCTTTTTTTTTTTTTTTCAAAAATAAAATATCAAATCTGAGGTTTTGTTACAGGTATATTTATTCTCTCTCTTTAAATCTTTTATTCAAAACGGATTCAGGGTTGGCTCATCGTATTTCGCAAACATTTTAGTTACTATTTTTCTCTTTGGTTTCGTTGTGGCCAATTCACCCATCAGACATCTCTTTCCTAATCTCAAAACAGCTACCAGTAAAAGAAGGCAAAAGGTCACAATGTGTTTCCTTAATCCTAATTAGGGTTGCGGGGAGGCTCGTGCCCATCTCAGCCGACTCTGGGAGAGGGGAGTTATTATTTTCCACCAGATATTTTCAAAGTCCAATTGCAAGAACATTTTTAAAATTATTCTAACAGTTTAATGCTATCAAAATACTTTTTACATACTTTCCTGAAAAATAATTCTTATTATTAAAACAGCAAGGTTCCAAACACAGAACTCTGTTTAACTAGCGAGTTAAAGAATTTTATTTATTTATGTGTGTATTTATATATATATATATACACCCATGGCTCGGCCCTTTAAACACGTTAAAAAGTCTAATGTTAGCATAAGCTGCTAATAAAGGTGTACGATAATAAACTCCAAATCTTTTTTTAATTCCCATGACAAAGTGAGGGAGTCTTTGAAAACGGAGAGAACTTGCACAGAGGTCGGGGGAAGGGGCGGAGCCTCCAGGATGCCAGTTTAAAGCACCTGTGCGCAGCATTCAATGAATTTGTGCAGAATATTTTGGAATATTTTTGATAACTAACTTGTGCCGATGTTTAACTGTGGAGCTCATGAACAAAATACATAAGTGTTAGAAGATCAGGTAATAAAACAGAATCAGTGAAAAGCACGTCTGTGTACGATCACGTGGGGTGATGACAATATCGCATAAGCCTGCTTTTCTACATTCAGTATGTTTTAAAAGAATCCGAAAGTTAGCTAGTGTGATCCGATTCTTGCTCTAAACACTATTTTGTGTCAACGTTGTGTTGCTTAATTTACTTCTATAAATTCAACTCCACACCAACCAACCCCTCCCCCATAATCCCAAACCCATTAAAAACATGTTACAATTTACCCTCATCTACAAGGTTATTCCAGCCTTAAAACTTTCACATTTTAAATTTTTACTCACACACAGATGAGATGAATAAAGCTGGTGACTTTTTCCACTGTGTTTGGAAGATGATGGATTTTTTTTTTTTTTTGTAATCATTTTGTGTTCACCTGCATCCATCAACACGTGCGTACGCCATCAAGCATACATGCAACGTATTAAAATGTAAAGATTTTACAAAGTGTGAAATGTAACAGGACACAAATTCTGATGTGCTCACGGACCTGATTCTCTCCAGGAACAAAAAGGACGGGATATAAAAACATGATAAACATGCTCTATCGAGTCGCTGTAGAGATAAAGTGTTACATCACATAAAGTGTTCCAGAACGGCACTGCGCATGCACAAGGAGTGTGTGTGTGTGTGCGTGCGTGCAGGGAATGGAGAGGGCGTGGCAGCGCAGTTCATACAGTGTAACAGTGCAAAGTGAACATCACAGTTGTATAGAGTCACAGAAAGAGAGAGTGAGAGAGGTAGAGAGACAGACAGAGACAAAGAAAGAGAGATTTACGTGCAGATTTCGATTTTTCGTAGTGTTTATCTGAAAAAAGGATTGGGGGGCAGCATTCATCTTCCACGTTAGTGTCTTTAAGTTGAAGTGTAATTTCTTCTGGTCGACCCCGGGGTCGCAGTATTCGCCTCATTGTTCAGTAATAAAATGTTTAAAATGTAGCCCGCTCCCGGAGCACGTCCAGCTGAAGGGGTTTTGTGTGTAACTCACTCTGCAGAGGAGTTTGATCACTGACTTCACCACCACTTTTAAACTCCTCCCTTTCGGTCCTGTTGACCTACCATGGACAGGATCAAATCCGACCGACCTTGGCGTCACCGATGGCGCCCCAGACGTCAAATACAAACTCGTCCGGGAAGGCGAAGTCACCGAGTGTCGCGTCCAAAGCCTCCGCGAACTCATCCGGGTTCTTCTTATCTTTACCCAATTCCACCATAGTGGCAGCTGGGGAGGAAAGAAGAAGAAAAAAAGAGACATTGAAACAGAGCAGAAAGAAAAAGATAAAGAAAGCCACATGTAGAGAGTGAGAGAAAGAAGTGTGAGAAAATGGGAGAGGGAGCAAGACAGATATGAAGAGTGAGGGAGAGACAGAGGAAGAGACATCGAGACACAGAGGACAGAAGACAAAAAAAATGCAAGAAAAAGAGCGAGAGGGAGAGAACAGAAAAGACAGACAGACACATGGAGGGAAAGGAGAAAGAAATCTTGAGCGAAAAAAAGATATTGTAGGAAAAGAAAATATATCAAGAGTAAGAAAGAAAGAATGATGGAGTGAGAGATGAAATTAAAAAGTCGCTTATCTAGAGCAGCGTTACTGAACGCATTAAAGTATCGCCCTGTTCCTGTAGCGTTTATAAAACATTTTCAGGTTTTTTTTTTAACAACTTCAACAATTTTATAAAAATAAATCCACACACCCGGAAACATGATCAGAGTAGAAGAAATAGCAGAAGGAGGAGGGAGAGAAAGAGGAGGAGGAAGGCTGTGATTTACCGAGTTCACTATCTCGTATGCCCATGTAGTTCTCCAGGAGATCGTCGACTTTCCCGATGGCCTTTTCTTCAAACGCTGACGGCTGAAACCAAAAACAGAGCATTTGCACACACACTATCTATAACTCTCAAACCACTGCTGGATTCTGATTGGTCAGAAGGTGGTGTTCTGGTGCTTTATGAGACGGTACTGCAACTCATACATAGGTAAAATAAATAAATGTGCTCGCTGATGCTTTATCGTTTCCATGGTAACAACAGGGGGCAAAACTAGAGTTGTGATTAAACTATAAATGAATACATGAAGAGTACAAGATAAACCCGCTATGGCAATTTAAGATGATTAAAAGTTCAGGGCATGCTGTTCTAAAACAAATATCAACACACACCCACACACTTACCAGCTCCTCCACCGTTGCCGGCCCTTTAGATCTCAGACGTAGTGTCCCTCTGCCGGTACCCAGCTGCACTCCTGACCCCGCTTTTCCACCTGAGCGCTGACTGATCATATCTGAGAAACAATATCAGAACAATGCGGTGTCATACCACATCCTAGTCCTTTCAGCTCCTCCATTACCTCCTAGCACCTCTTCACACCTCCCATTACCTCCTGGTACCTCACATTATCTCATATTACCTCTAAGCACCTCCCACTACTTCCAATTACCTCTTACAACCTCCTAGTACATCTCAACATCTTTCATCACCTCCAAGTACCTCTAATCACCTCCCACTACCTGTAATTACCTCTTATAACCTTTTCACACCTCCTAGTACATCACATCTCCCATTACCACCTAGTACATGTTAGTACCACCCATTTCCTCTAAGCACATCCCATTACCTCCTAGCGCCTCTTCACACCTCCCATTACCTTCTAGTACCACATATCACCTCCCATTACCATTGATTACCTCTAACAACCTCCTAGCACCTCTTTACACCTCCTATTAACTATGGTTACTTCATAGAACCTCCCACCTCTAATTATTCCTAGTACCTCCTTTACCTCCTAAAACCTCCCATTAATTCCTTGCACCCCATCACCTCCTACAACATCCTGTTACCTCTAATTACCTCCTACAATCATCATTTCTCATTACAATGACAGACCATGCCATGACACTCCCCTCGTAGTCTTATCCTTATCTGAAATTTCATTATTGTCGCTTCAACAACGGATTCCTTTCTCACAGCGATGGCGTCACTGTATGCAAATAGTGCTGAACACCGAATGTACTGCCGGATCAGTACCGAACATTATTTAAAATTAGAATCCACCCTAAAGAGTAATGAAAGCAAGTACACAGTTAGCTCTTTTTTCACAATTAGCTGCCAAGGACCACGACACGCACTATTCCGACATCTCACCCTGTGGGCATAAAGGGGTTTAATGGGCTGTGTCCACAAAGACGTACACCACTGTATTTGGAAAGAAGACCGCCTTAAGAATAGTTGAACGATGCTTATCCTGCTTAACACACACTTTAACACCGAGTACTGAAAACAAGTGGCTTCCTGAAATCCTTAAATATCTTAATAAAACTTAGCAGTGACATCATCAGCTGATATATAACTGGAACACACACACACACACACACCAAATGCCTTCAGCGGTTCGACCAGCTTCAGGACAAAGTTTTTGCCCCTGGGTAATTCTTTGAGCATCTTTGCCACCTCGTAGTGTCGACAGCCAATCAGCGTCTGACCGTTGATGGACTCGATCATGTCTCCAACGTTGATGATTTGGATCTGATGGATGATGCTGCCTTCTCTTATTCTCTATAAAGGAAACTCGGGTCATTTTTGGCACATCCTGACTTCTCTCGAGATGAAAGAAATTTGCACTTCCTGTCCGCCTTACCTTAATAAACGCATAGCCGGCGCCATTGTCTGTGATGGTGAGTCCTAGAGCGTCCTCGCCTTTGAACACCTCCACTTCTTTCCTCTGACCCTTCACGTGAGCGAAGATAAAGTCCTCCAGGCCGATCTGGCCGCCCAGCAGCTTGTCCATGTCGACCTTGTGGGTGTTCAGTGTGCAAAACATGACCTGAACACAAAGATGCATGGGGAGAGAGGGCATGGAGGAGAACATACGCATCAAAACAACCCAAATCTGAAGGGGAATTTTTAAACACTGCGAGCGTCCTGCAGCGACAAAGATTAACACATCAAACCTTAACATTATAATAACTCGGGCTGGCCAGCCTTCGATAATTTAAACCACCACAGATGCAGGATTACAATAAACACTGAACTGAAATTGAAGTAGAACAGCAGCAGGATTTTTTTTTTTTAGATTCACCCTGAAACTAAAACCAGGATTTAAAATTGCTTTGAATTTAAACCGCCTCCATGTATAACACATTGTTGCTATGTATTGCATCATTAGCTGAAGTAAATAATCAGTATTTTGTGTTTTATTGTTTTAATAAGCGGGATGACATACAGCAAGTCGGTCATTATGAAATAACGCCCTTCTGGGTGCACAAGTCTCCACTTTCCCGATCCTGATCACTCTGTCTGGGTTTATTTCACAATATCGACCGGTAAATTTTAATAACATTTTAATTCATTACAAGAGTCAAGTGTTTTAAACCTCACTGTGTGAAACTAAACGTTTTATATGACTTTAAAGCCTGACAGACGGCGTGTTCTGGCTCTGCTTCTGATTTAGTGCTCGTGGATGCTGTGATTAGTCTCGCGTTTAACCCAAACACTTTGCTGTACTTTGATTTCTTTTTGAATAAGCAACAACACTCCGAAAAGCGTCATGTGAGTCTCACCTCCACCGGCGGAATCCCGAAGGCTTCCCCGATTTTGGCGTAGAGCTCACGGACATTGCTGAATCCCTCGATGCGGCCCGTGGGGCTCCCGTGTGCCAGCTGGGTGTGAAAAATGAGACGAGGTCGCAGGTTCGTAGGCGGAGGAGGCAGACCTTCCTGTGTCAAGCCTTCCGCGATCCCAACGCGGCCACCGTCGAGCCCGTCGACATTGAGCCCGGCGCGGATCGGCTCGGCTTCTTCGTTCTCCACCAGCGGAGACGCCTTCTTCCTTCGGCCCAGTCCGAGCGGCATGTTCTGGGGTTTATCTCAGGGTTCAGTAGCACGGAGGAGAGGTGAGAGTCTGGAGTTTGCGAAGCTTCGAAATCTCTTCAGGTGCGTGGTTTCGACTCAAGCCATTTAAACAGAACACCTGGAATTAGAAAAAGGCCGGTAAAGTCAGCTACTTCACTAAAGATCGTCACAGCAGTGATTAATTCTGTACTGCATCTCTGACAGCAGTGCTAGGGTTGTATTAGTACCAGCATGTTCATTCTGATACGTTATTACAATCTATACACTAAATGCTCGTACATGTAGTCAGCTCTCCATTTAACATTCTGTTCAGTTTTCTGTAATGAGATGTTTTACAGAAAGAGTAGACAGTGCCAGTGCATACTCTCACACTCAAGTTTTATCATGTCTTACGACATAGCGGTTTACTTTGGTTACTGTAGCCTCAGGACAAGCTACAAGTTTGTGTCAAGTTACCAAAGAATGAGAGAAATAAAGTGACTATATAGAGTGATTTTCACAGAAATACTAGCAAAATATAGAAAAATACGCACTTTGGCATAAGCACTTTCCTCTCTTTGCACATATACAGCTTAAATTGTCAACACATGAAGGTACTTTTATTTCAGAATAGATCTGGGGAAATCCAATAATATATCTAATAACTGGAGAACTGATGCTTAAGTAGTGACAACGGTATTGGGGACACAGCACATTATAATTCAGCATTTGTGCACATATCTACAGTTAAGGTAGAAGGTGTTGCGCTTTTTTTTAAACATACATTTGGGTGTGATTATGTACATTTTCTACAAAATGAAAAGGCTGCAATGTTTTTATAAAAAATGATTGGTAATATAAACAGTGGGGCATAAAATATGATTTTATTATACTTATAATCATATTTATGATTAACAGACTATGATTTTTTTTTTAAAATCAATATATAGTTTTTGGTACTGCTTATAAGTGGAGCTATAAGAGTAGTACAGCTCATTTAAGGGCTGAAACAACTTAAATCCTTAGGGGAACAAATAAATAAATCTCCGCCACGTTTCCCAACTATGGTCTAGAGCGAACGGAGGGAAGGTTAACACCGAGTTTTCTTTTCGCCGCCTTTCACTCGTTCATTTTCATGGTCATGAGAATCATCTGTCTTGTTAGTTTATTTATCCGTCTAATTAGTTCATGTTCCTTGTTCCCGTTCAAGTTTTGCTCAGTGAAATTTCGTGTGCCTACCTGCATTACCTTGTGTTTTTTTTAACCCCTGTGCGTGTCTGAGCGGTGATGTATCAGCCCCTATTTCATTTATTTCTTGTTTGGTTTTTCTAGATTTCTGCCTGTACTCATGCAAGGCAGCATCACCTCAGTGGCGTGGCAGCATTATACTGGTTTCCTGTGGCACGGACAAGGTCCCATGCCCGGGAGGCCACTATAACGTAGCTTATCTAATTATAAGTGGATAAACATAATCTGTGGTGTAAGAGGAAGAACAAAAATTTCAGTTTTATATATGTATGCATTAACTCAACACGATATAATATTTATATGAAACAGCCTCTTCTCTAATTCAAAACAAGAAAACCCTGATCAGGATCAAAATATCACATCCCATACCGAACCACCTCTAGAATAAACATCGTCTTCACCAAAATCCAGACTTATCCGTCTCTAAACCGTGGCAGTAAATGTTCAGCAACAGTCTGACTAACTAAACAAAGGCTAAAACTAAAACAAGATTAAATCAACACTAGATAAACAGTATATTTGTGGAAATTATAAGTTTGCTAACTGCAAGTTAGGAGGTGTTTAGCAGGCTCTTTAGATAAACCCAAACATTTACAGCAAACAAACCACCAAATGCGAAAGAATTGCCATTCACACAACTCCTCTGAGTTATTAAATCTCCCGTGTAACATGGGAAATGACAAAACAAAACAAATATCCATACGTTTAAAAACCGGGATGCTAGCTAGCTTAGCTTCAAAAACCGTTAGCTGTTTTTCTTGTTGCTAGCTGCGATTTTACAGACCCGCCCCTAAAAATCGACCAGACTCACCACGATAACGTGTTTAGATCCTGATATTAAGCCCCCAAACCATCAGACCTGAATGTTTACTTATAAATATTTTTTACACCTTCTACGCTGAACGCGTTGCCATCACAGGACAGGATGAGAGGATGATCATCCGCAGGAATGTCGCCGCCAGGGCTGGTTCAGTCCCCATCCGAGCGGCAGTGCCCTATTTAGTCCGCGTGCGCCACGGTTTTCACACACTACGCAGTGCGCTTGGTAAAGGGAGCAGAAGGGCGTTTGGGATTCACTCAGCCTTGTATTCTTTTCCTCGGATGGAGGGCCGGTTCAAAGAGAAGGAAAAGTGCACTCCTACCATCTAGTGTTCAGGAATTCCAAGTAAAACCCGCCCTGAAACACGGGGGTGGTTTTACGTCGCCAAAATCCACTGTAGTGGAGAGAGAAAAGAAATACAGCAGCACCTGATCATTACTTTAAAATGTAATTAAGCAAAATGAGAGTGTTGCACCATTAACACTGTGGGGAGTTTAGCTGATCACCTGATTCCATCTGTAACCTGCGTCATTAAAATGACTTTGCACAGGTCGATTCCTGCCATTTTTTTTATACCTTGCACAAAATATCCAGTGCCCTCTTCGTGGTGATCCCTTGTGGCCTCAGTGAAGAAGGTGTGGCCTGTGTGTCTGTAATACTCAGTGAAGGGTGGACTGTGTCTGTCTCATTGAAGGAGGTGTGGCCTGTGTGTCTGTCTCAGTGGAGGTGTGGCCTATGTGTCTGTAATACTTGGTGAAGGAGGTGTGGTCTGTGTGTCTATTCCAGTGAAGGAGGTGTGGCCTGTGTGTCTGTAATACTCAGTGAAGGAGGTGTGGCTGTGTGTCTGTAATACTCCTTGAAGGAGGTGTGTCTGTGTGTCTGTAATACTCCGTGAAGGAGGTGTGGCCTGTGTGTCTGGGATGCTCAGTTACACACAGTCATCCAGACCCACAGGCCACACCTCCTTTACTACGTGTTACAAACACA
>JBCNYG010000001.1:53772699-53810544 GCA_039654305.1 Porochilus rendahli | reverse complement strand
GCTCTGGATAATAGCATCTGCCAAATGCTGTAAATGTAAATTTTGACAATGTTCAATCGCACTTAATGACGGCATTTTTTACCCGCATCCTAACATTTTAATAACACAAAAAGTCATACTTCATAGCTTTTCATTCATTCATACTATTCATTCATTCATTAATTTTCCGAACTGCTTATTTCTAATTAGGGTCGCGAGGAGGCTGGCGCCCATCAAAGCCGACTCTGGGCGAGGGCGGGGTACACCCTGGACAACCCGCCAGGCCATCGCAGGGCCATCAATCACAAAACCATTCGCACTCGCACCCACACCTAGGGGTGATTTGGAACAGCCAATTAGCCTACTGTGCATGTTTTTGGACTACCCGGAGGAAACCTACGCAAGCACAGGGAGAACATGAAAACTCCTCTTTGCATCGCTATTATTTATTTATTTATTTATGTGGAATGGCGTTTCATCAAATTTTTAGGACTTCGGAATTAGTGATTGTTACAAAGCGTGAGTGTCCACCTTTTCAGTTTAAGTACCATCCACTAGGGTAATGTCTATTCACTCCCAGGAATGAACCAATCAGATCATGCCTTTCCCCTGGCTTGTCCTGTCTTGTCTAATGCCATTCTCATGGTTGGGGGGTCGGTAACTATTCACACAAAAAAATTCTCTTAGCAGATTTTTTTACAGGGTAGCTTACAAGGTCCCTTTCCTAACCCTCCACAACACCTTGTATTCCCAGGCAGTCTCACCTTAAAGAACTTAACAGGTGTTCCATATATTCCTGGAGCTCTATTCATGATTTTATATGGAGAGAGAGAGAGAGATGTATTCTTATCGACATCTGTTCTATTGTATTGTACTTCACTGGCTGAAGTTATAAATGATGGTAGTAAGGTCCTATATTGTCTGTAACTCTGGAGCATTTCTGGACACCTTGTCCGGACAAGTTTGCCAGTTTGAGATTGCTGACATGGTGGCGGTAACTCTCCAGAGGGCAGCAGTGTGTCCTTAAATCCTTGCTGGATGCTTGGCATGCTGACGGATATGTAATCGATGAGGAAGAACTTGCCAAATATAAATGCAAACACCCGACCCCTGTGGAGAAGCTGGGGCATTAGGACCCAGTGGATTAGGAGACCGAAGGAGACTCATCACCAAGTTCACTTCCATGCCATGTCAGTCTTCAGCCTGTACTTTAGAGGGATGGAATGAACGAAAGGGAATTTGTCCAGAAATACAAACACTGATAGAATTGTTGAAATTCCACATTGGGATCAGATTTTCTAGCCACGGTCGTTTGTCTTTGCAAGAAGAACTACCCGGCCATATTGGTTCTTCACACCCACACTATAAATAGCATATCTTGGAAAACAGTAGAGCGACAGGAGAGTCCCCGCAGTATGAGCAGAGAAAGCTCCTATATCTAGCTAGCTATTCTCTCTAGACCCTCATGGCCCCGAGCCCTGAGCTTCAGAATAGTCTTGACAACATCAGATCTTCTGCTGGGTTGGTCTGAGTTCTGCAAGGTCACCCAGCTGGCCTATGGAGAAATGGAAGGTATATATTTAGCCTGGTGTGAGGCGTGTTGTGGATAACACGTCCTGGGGCTCTCAGGTTTCGTGTTCAGAGGGCTTTTTGCAGGCCCTGGGGGGCACTAGGAGGAACGAGGCAGCCCCCCCAAGTGTCAGAAGACGACGAGGCGACATTTTCCCTTCATTTTCAGGATCACTTTGTGGGCGACCAGCATCCCAAACACACCTCCCACTGTCAGTGCAGCATCTCGTCACTCTCCTTCTGCTCCGGCTGAAAGGAGCGGAGAGAGAGAGCACAGCTGAGGTTGAAGAAGTTCCAAAAACATCATCTAGTTTCTCTTCTTTTGACTCGAGAAGACTCTCCCCAGGGCCTGCTGTGAGTGAGGAGAAGTGAACATGGATGTTCTGGCTTTAGAGGCTAAAGGGGTCAAGTCTGAAAATTCTGCACAATCTGCTCCATCTAAACCCAGACCTAAAGCACCCAAAAAACCCAAGCGAATCGTTTACTTCGAGGTGGAGATTGTGGACGCAAAGACCAAGGAGAAGCTGCTGCTCTTGGATAAGGTAAGTTCTGGCTGTGCATTACCTTCCAACTCCAGAATTCTATCTTCTTCAACCATAAATCAGTAGGAGAGGCTTTCAAAAAACCCCGAAAGGGATTTCATAATAACAGAGCAGACAATCTGATAGTCACAGATATCAGTCGTTCTCCTGATTTACCATATATGCCGTATAAGGGTGACTTTTTTATAATAATTATTTAAATGTAAAAAATTAATTATAAGAAATAATTAATTTATATACCAATTTTTTTTAAAGTAATAAAAATAAAATACTTTTTTTAAGTATATTTACCAAAGCATTTAATAATTTAATATATATAATATATTTATTGAATATAGATTCAATAATTGAATTATTTATGAATTTTTTAATCAGTAGCTAACAGAAAGGTCGGTTGTCCGACCCGCCGTGGCACTTCTATGTCTCCAACTTTCTCGATCTTATGCTTCCTTCACAACCTGACACATTGACAGTCCTGTAATGTCCTTGGAGTTTTCCATCTACCCCTCTTGCACTTCCCGTACACCATGCCGGTCAAGAGATCGTAATTGAGTCCTTTACTCCATGCCACATGGCCAACGAAAGAGACTTTGTGCTTTTTTGGTGCTTGTTTGTGCTGCCGAGGAGTCTTTGGGGTCTTCCGATCTCTTTGAGCACCCATTCGTTACTGCGTTTGTCAGTCCAGCCGACTCGTACCTGCTGTCGGTAGCCCCAAATCTTGAAGGACTGGATGTTCTTTCAATTTTTTCTGGTGCATAACCCAGCATTCTGCTCCATAGGTGGGTTGGGAACACAAGTGATTCTAGAAGGCAGTCTTTTGTGTGTATAGAAATTAGCTTGTTCTTCTATATTTGTGTTTTAATTTAGTTTGAATCATCAAAATCATTTGAAAACACCAATTTATTTTTTAATAGTCAGTCTAAAAAGTATTATTAAATCATAAAAAAGTTAATATCATTAAATAAATTAAAATATAATTTTTTATTAATATTATTTAGAAAAAAAAATTTAAGGTTTAATTTAACATTCTTTTTTTTAAATATTCAATAAAATACTTAGTCACGGCGTTATACACCAGTTAGTAGAATCTTTCCTATTTAATTCTATTTTCTCCAAAAGATTCTATCAAAAATTAATTTTAAATCTAAAAAAAAATCATGTTTTTACATGTTTATATTTTACATCTTATTCTAAAAATATTTATTGTTACATTTCTGTTCTATTTCTGTTCTTCTTGTTCTCTGCTTATTGTTTATGCTGTTTTCGAAATATTTAAACAATGATTTTATGTCCTGCCCCATTCTCCAGGTTGAACCGTCTGCTACTATAGTGGATATAAAGTCAATGTTCCACAAATCAAGTAAGTGTGCTTTATGTTATCGTAAGCTATCACTAGCGCTATAGTGTATTTAATACTCCCCCACCTCCCCCCCACACTAGATCAGCGCTGGTATCCTGCCAGACAGTCGCTGTGCCTGGACCCGAGTGAGTGGATCCCATTTCACCCTGATTTATAAAGAGCTGAGTGTGTTAGCGTAGCGTAAGCACTCTGTAGGAAGGTAATAACGTTGTTTTAACTGTCAGAGGGAAAGTCTTTGAAGGATGAAGACGTTCTTCAGCAGCTTCCAGTGGGGACCACGGCTACTTTCTACTTCAGAGACCTCGGACCTCAGATCAGCTGGGGGAAGGCGAGTTGAACGTTTTGTTTTGTTTTAAAGCTGATTTTTATTGACCACACCCATGTGCACGAATCGGCTCCCTAACTGTTGTGCCCAAAGAGCTTCAACTGTCCATGCCAACACTTACACCGCACCGAGCTTATTTCACTCTCCACCCGGTTCAGCTTTCACTCACCTTCCTGGCACTGTATACACTTTCTCGGTACACATAATCTCCCTGACCCAGTTTCCACACCAGATGTTAATCTCTCAGCCCACTGTTCACATTGAGATCATCCTGCTCACTCTCTCTCTGACCTCCGGCCTCCTGGAAAAGCCACCAACTCCACAGTCATATACGACATACGTACAAGCATCCATGAAGGCTGCCGGAGTCACAGCGCTGCTTTTGAAACAGGCCGGATAACATCAACACATAGCTTCCCACAACTGAGGGACATTAGTGTCTATTTGGGAAGCTGTTACAGCGTGCACCGTTTTGCGCCAGCAAACTTTTTACATGCACTAACACTGACTCAAATACCAAAGTACGCACTGTGTTCTTACACTCTACAGTCTCAGTGGTCTGAGATGCATAGACAGAGTGGCTGTGATGTTTTTCCTGTAGTTAAAGTGGTGAAAGTCATATTTATTAGTATTGTATGGTAGTTATAAGCTGATATGGCTGATCACAAAGGAAAAAATCAGGCAGGACTAAAAATAATATTTTATAAACTTGGGAAGTTTTACGTTTACCACAACGGATAAATTGTCCCCCAATCAGTCTGAGACAAAGACCATGACGACCGCACAGCGTCCGGAAAATTCTGATGAGCACAGAGGTTCTGAACCGGTTAATCCTAACACACTCAGATTCACACCAAGAATCATGAATAATCTGAATCATGTCTTTGGAGTTTGGACACACAAGCACCGAGAGAACATTCAAACCTCACACAGAGAGACCCTCCCCGATCCCAGGCCTCGAACCCAGGACCTTCTTGCAGTGAGGCAGACGTGCTAAACACTATGCCACCGTGCCGGCTCACGTCTCGCACGTTCCCACTAATTTCTTACCACACGCATTATTACCCACACGGCACGTTCTCACTATTACCAATCAGATCAGACAACATGCTTAATATGTGATTACCACCTGTTGGTCTGGTCTTTATAAATACTGCACCACCCTCTGCGCTATTTCATGCATTGTGCACGTTTCTTTGGGTCCATATCTACGTTCAACAAGTCCGTACCATGCTTCAGCTACGCCAGTGAAGTCCCTACTAGGCTTTAATTACATTGTTACTATGTAATATTTTTTTAACATGTCCAAAGTGTGTCCACGTCCTCCGTATCCATGGAAACCATCCCACGTACTTATCGGTTTCTACCGTGTTTCGATTATGTCATGCAGGTGATTACTGCATCCACACAATGTTTTGAGGACATAGTGGAAACATGATGGACTGTGACGGTTTTATTACATGCAGTTACATCCGTTACAGGGTAAACTACTATATATGAACGTTTGTCTATGTTTTTGCAGTTATGGTAGATAAGCCTGCCATGTGATGCCACTGGCACCAATACTTAAACCATAGTGAAAGTCTGTTCAAAAGTAAAGAGATCTGATGACTATCGACTGGACCAGAACACGGCTATGTGTTCATGCTAAAACAAAACCAATGTAGTTGTGCACTGCATCCATGTAGTGAGTGAGTTCAGTCAAGCAGAGGTTCATTCATTCATCCATCCGTGAGCGGGACGGCGGTGTAGCGTTTAGCATGTCCGCCGCACAGCAAGATGGTCCTAGGATCGTGTCCTAGGCTCAGCGAGGGTGTTTCTGTTTGGAGTTTGCTTGTTTCTCACCGTGCTTGCCTGGGTTTTCTCTGGGTACTCCAGTTTCCTCCAACAGTCCAAAGACTTGCACATTAGGCTAATTGGCTGTTCCTAATTGCTCCTAATTGTGAGTGTGTATAGTGCTGTGTGTGTTAGGTCTGTGATGGACTGGCGAGCTGTTCAGGGTTTAACCCACCTTCGTCCAGGGGCAGCTGACATAGGCTCCGACCTCCCTACAACCTTAATAAAGAGTAATGTGGTTCGGAAAACGAAATGAAATGAAAATGGTGGAAATGACACTGGCTTTGAACCATTCACTTGTTTTATCAACATGTACCCTTAAGGGTGATCAGGTTGTCATGGCGAATGCTGCTTGCACTAAAAGTATCTGTATCCTCTCTCTCCCTGTTTCCTTCCCTTTCTCAGGTGTTCCTAGCTGAGTGTGTCGGACCGCTCTTCATCTACCTGATGTTCTATTTCCGACTACCCTTCATTTATGCCCCCAAGTACGACTTCACGACCAGCAAGCACTATGTTGTGCAGTGAGTATCTGACCAGCTGGGAACCCTAGAAATGTGCTGTTGTTGCTTTTAAGCTTCAGTGTTGATGGATGTGAGAGCTTCAGGGCCAGGAAATGCCTGTGCCTACGCTGGTCTTTTATGAACCGGCTTCTGAAAACAACATTCCTCACAGAAAGCTTTCTGTCACTTCTCTGTGTCCTTTCCGCAGTATAGCATGTCTGTGTCACTCCTTCCATTACGTCAAGAGGATCCTAGAAACATTGTTCATACATCGCTTCTGTCATGGTACCATGCCGATGCGCAACATTTTCAAGGTGAACGTACTTCAAAACCACATACCGTTTCATTTGCTAACTGTAAAAGCACCCCGTACAGTATGCTGTTAGCCAGCTAGCTAAAGTTTAGGTTTCGGAAACGTTTTAAGTGACCTATCTAATATACCAAATGCAACCTGTGGCAATTATTTTAAAAGTTAGATTCTATTTAACTATGCTAATAATTTTATTTGCTAGTTCTTCCAAGCTAGCTAGCATACCATAGCAATGTGACAGAATATCTAAGAGATGTTAATGTCAAAATCATACATTTTAACAGCATTACTTGCTAAATAAACCTAATAATATTCTCAAGTGTTCAAAATCATACATACAAATATTAGCCAGCTAACTAGTGAAGAGATTTATTTCATTAGATGCTCTTATGAAATATTAATAATACTCCATGCTAATTCTTGCTAGGTAGCTAACATCAGTCGAACTGAGAAGATTTCTATGAGGATTCGACAGGATTTCTAAACCATGTTAATAAATAATTTTGATAGAAATGATTGTTTTACTTGCTAGCGCAACAAATCTGAGAAAAAATGGTTTCCCTTTAACTGCAGCCGTAACATTGCTAGTCATGTCCTAATCAGAAACATTTAAATGTCATCTTTGAGTTATACATACATGGGTAAGGCTCATGAAAACTATTCTAATGTATAAATACGGGTGCATTGGCTGTAAATCCATTAATACTGGGGAATTTATTGATTATTATAGTTTGTTTTGAAAGAGCATGTCCAGAGCTTCTCAGGCTTGTACACCTTTATGGGACTGTCACTATTATTTCTCCCCCTAACAGCCCATTGAAATGACCCAAAACCTCACATTTTCTACATCCATACTGTACATGTTTACCTATAAGCACATACTAAATTTCCTAAACTTGTTGCAGCCTGTGTTACAATGGTAAAATAAAATATCCACCATATTGTGTCATTTACACTACTGACATGCTATAACACGAATCATATTTAAAAATTGTCAAAACTCAATGCACTTAAGACTCAATCTAAATCAAAAATAGTGCCATGTTAAAGAAAGCATTCCAGAATAATAGTCTGCAAACGCGGCTCATGCTCATGAACGATTGTCTCAAGCATGTCATTTACACTACTGCTGAGGTCTGGTACATGACACTCCTACTTTCAAGATAAAAAGTATTAAATTCCAGCTAGCAAAACATTATTTTTCAAATTCTGAAACTGGGCGGCATGGTTTTCATGCACCTTACCCTTTAATTTAACTGAATTTAGATACTCTCTGTTTCAGAATTGTTCGTATTATTGGTGCTTTGCAGCCTGGATGGCGTATTACATAAACCATCCACTCTATACACCACCCTGTAAGTAATAGGTTTAATCAAGAACTCATTTATTTTTGCTGAAAATTTCCGCCGCAGTAATTCCCGAGTGTACGTGTCTAATTACAGACTACGGTGAGCAGCAAGTGAAGATGGCACTTGGGATTTTCCTGGTGAGTACCGTTTCATGAGCACATTAATGCAATCTATTACTTCTTTATTCAGTCTGACGGTTTCCTTCATTTAATCTTTGTAGTTTTGCCAGTTGGGGAGCTTCTCCATCCATGTCGTTCTGCGCAACCTCAAACTTCCTGGTAAGAGCCTTCTATGATGTCTGCAGACAGACAGTATTGCTGCTGCTGCTGTAATCATAAAGACAGTCCTGTTACTTATCCCAGCACTCGTCTTCACAATCAGAACTTTCTTTCATCTGTTGTATTACTTGTTTGTTTGAAATGTGGCCTCACTCTAAGAGGTTTGGCGTGGTTCGAAACAGTGTTGGACCGCACTGCACTGCACAAAAATGTTTGGGATTTCACGGCGGTAAACCAGAAACCGTGCATCAGCGCCGAGTTGCTTTGTAGATGCCGTGTTGTCACCTTTCGTCACCTTTCTGAAACGTGTTCAATACCACCTCAGTACAATCTCTAATTCACAGCATGTTTGCACCTACTACTTACAAATGTTTTGCCACACCATCATCATCTTAATCCATGCTTAACCACCTTCAAAGCTTCCCACTTGGGAGTCTGTTTTGCCACACTGCAGTCACGTTTAGGTGGTCAGAACCACCCTACATGTGAGGCCAGCTTTACTCTTCTACAACTGAATTCTGTATTTATTTATGAACCCATCATCTAAAGGTTTATTCCTCATGCCGTCTCAGAGAGCGTCTCCTTTCCATTCTCGTCTCTGGCTTCCAGATTTCTGTAAAAGCTGTTTCGGATCACTGAATCTGAACAAACTGAATTAATTTGCCATCAGAGCATTAACATCTTACCCTGTGCCTTGTCTCCCAGGATCTAAAACGAAGAAGATCCCATATCCAACCAAGAATCCTTTCACGTGGATCTTTATCCTGGTTTCTTGCCCAAATTACACCTATGAGGTAAGTGTGATATTCCCACTGTGAGAATGTCATCACGTGGATGTGGTTTTAAAAGGTTAAAGAGATCTTCCTGTAATGCTGGCCCTGATCTCTGCTGAAAAACATCTGCTTCAACTCCACAGCACGGAAGCCACTGAACATCAATTTTTAATGGGATTTACTGCTGCCCTCTGCTGGCCATTCCAAATAAAACCATTACCACATCTGTTAGGTCCAGTCTCAGGTACATATTGCACCATCAGGGGAGGGAATTGATGTTCTCTCGCAATGCGGTCATTATAAAAATTCATTCATTTTCTGAACCGCTTAATCCAACCAGCCTATCTTAGCCAACTTTGTGCGGCGGTCGGGTGCCACTCCATCACAGGGCCAATAAACAACCATTCACACTCATACCTCGGATCAATTTGGAATAACCAGTTGGCCTAATGTGCATGTTTTTGGTTTGAGGGAGGAAACCGGAGTACCTGGAGGAATCCCATGCAAGCATAACACACACACACACACACACACACACACACACACACACACACACACACACAGCTACATGGAAACAGATCAATTCATTCATTTATTCATTCATTTTCTGAACCGCTTATTCCAAATTAGGGTCGCGGGGAGGCTGGCGACTCTGGGCGAGAGCAGAGTACACTCTGGACAGCTCGCCAGGCCATCGCAGGGCAGAAACACGCTGACGGCTATTTGTCTTGACGAAAATCAGCAATGGTTCTTTCACATGCCTCTCACCATAGACAGTGAGAGACATGGCCAGCATTTAATAACCCAGTTAGCTGCACAACCCGCTGATAGTGGGGCTTGAACCCCCGACCTTGGGATCAGTAATCCAGCACCTTACAACCAGGCCATGACGCCACCTGCTCCAAATGACCATGACATCCTGGGAGTGTCTGTCATTGTGTTTCAAGCATTATCCACCCTTATAACCCTTTGTGTGTGTGTTGTTGTTTGTCTTCTGCCCCTGTAGGCAGGCTCCTGGATAGGCTTCACTGTGATGACTCAGTGCGTTCCTGTTGCCTTCTTCACTGTCATCGGCTTTGTGCAAATGACTGTGTGGGCGAGAGGCAAACACCGCAGCTACCTGAAGGAGTTTAAAGAGTACCCCACCCTGCGTTCACCCATTCTGCCCTTCATTCTCTAGCCTCAACGTACACACAGAAAATCCGCTGTACTTCTCAAATATCTCAAAGTGCAATCCTGACCATCACTAATCCTAGATTGACAAGTCTATCATCCATCATTAATCTGTAAATTCTGTAGGTAAAAGACATCGAGTCGCATAACAGAGAAAAACTAGAGGAGCATTTATAGAGTGCAAGGTACCTCTGCCAGGTACAAATGGATTATGGTGACAAGTGCATTGAACTTGAAAAACCTGCCTAAAACTGAAGGTTTTATTATAACTTGGCATAGTTTTCATGAAATATCTCCCCCTAGTGGGCATCTGATGAACATTCATTCACACATTATTTGCATTGATTGACCTTGATGAATTTTTTCACCGCCATGCAAGAATCACCTCCAAATACATTTTTTATGGTTTGCTACGTGTACCACAGCCTACTCTAGAAGACAAATTCATCAAAATCTGTGGATGACGTTTTGAATTATATTGCACACAATCAGATAGACAAACTAACAAACCAAGTGAAAACATAACCTCCTGGAAGAGGTATAAACAACTAACTGTCCCGAACTAAACCAGTGTGAAAAATAAAAGCTTTACACTTGAACCATTATAGTAATCTTGTGGGTTCAACACTTCAGTCATCTGTATGTTTAGTTATATACCAGCAGGAATCTATTTTTTTAATCATGGAATAAAAAAAGAACTTAATACCAACTTTTGTGTAGTACATCCATCATCTATTCGGCTTATCTGTTAGGGTCATGAGTAAGCTGGAGCCAAATCCAGCTACATGTTAAATCCGCAGTACACAAGGCATGACACCACACTTTTAGCACCACACACACAACTGGGAGCCGTAGCCTAACGGTTAGAGAAGCGGCTTTGGGACCAAAAGGTCGCTGGTTCAATTCCTATAACCCTCCCTTCCTCCACATTCATAGGCTAACCTAACCCCCAACTGCCCCAATGTGTGTGTGCTCGCTGTTGCATGGGTTAAAGGCAGAGGCAATAATTTCCATAATGGGATTAATACAGTATATCAAAATAAATAAATAAAGAGCTCCCTCTGAGGAAATAATAAAGACAACCACATATGGAAAATCTGTTAAAAAAGGTTCTCGTCCCACTAAAGGTCATTACTGTATCATACTTTAATACAAGGAGCCATAATCAGAGTTTTGGTGAACTACAGGCTCACATAAATTTACTTAAGTGCTAAGATTATGCTAATGCTACAAACTTCCAGGTCAAAGGGCAGCTGAGGTGGCAGCATTAATAGTACATCTGAGTTTTTTGCTTAAAATTCACTCGCATAGTGGGCTTGGTGGTGTTGTGGTTAGGGTTAATGATCGAGAGGTCATGGGGTCGGGTTCCTATGAGACCCTCATCATGCTAAGACCCCTGGGCAAGGTCTTAACCATAAGTGTCCCTCTGTCCACCCAGCAGTATAACTGTGTAAAAATGCTGGGAATGGATTAGCTTCCCACCCAGGAGGGGCTGAACCTATTTACCTCACCTTTGCTTGCATACTTACAGAAATAATAACGTAAGGTGTAACGTAGTAACCAACAGAAGCAGCAGACGCAGGCTCAGTTCCCTCACTCTCTTTCTCTATCTCTCTCTCACAAAAACACACACATGGTTATTCCCGTGTTTGCTCTGGTTTTGACCTTTGCCTGTTTACCTGTTCCTTGACTTTGCCTGGTTCAGCTTGTATGCTGATCTTGTGACACTTCATGTGGTTGTGGTTTTATTGTCCTTCCCTGCTTGGTTCCCTGTACATGACACACTGATTATTTTCTTCTCGTGACTTCTTTGGTTTTTTTTTTAAATCATTATCCCCTGCACACAATGATTTCTGAAACTGGAATTTATTTCCTAACTATCATTTCTATATCTGGTCACTTTACATATTAATATTAATAAGGAAATGTCAATATAATATTGAAAACAATATATATATTACTGAGATCATAGTGTAAATCAAAAAAAACAATACTGATGAATGAAAAGCCCCCCACCCCCCTGTGTGTCAGAGAGATGCACTGTAATGGGGAATTCCTCCAGTTCATTGGTGTTCATTAATCCTGTAAATCAGAATGTGAGCAGGGTCAGAGGATGAGGAGAGAAGCGCAGTGAGTCTTTTCTCCTCCTTGGCCGCGGCATCGCTCGGCTTTGCGTGTACAAGTCAGTCTTTGAGGCAGTACGAGATTAAGCGAAAACGTTGCTGTGCTCTTGAAAGTGGCTCTTCTGCAGCACCTTGACATGATGCTCGTATATCTTGAGGGCGGGGCCGAGTCTGATCGACAGACCTGTCAGGACGTCGCTACGCTGCATCAAGAGGAGGGATTTCCCGTCGATTTCCTGTGGACGATGTGCGGGAGAAAAGACATGGTCAGGAATACGACACTTAGCACTGAGTGAATCAAAGGGTTTATTTTTAACTAAACTAGAAATTTCTGCTGAATTTAAAATTGTTCACACTGGTGTTCTTGCTGCTTGTGTGCATGTTGATGAACTCCAAATGGATAGAGAAAAATTCAGTACATTCTCTACGGGAACGGCATGATCTGGTTGGTTCGCTATCTCAGGAAAATGGCTATTATTCACCTCCCAGACTCAGGATAACGCTTCAATCAAAATGGAGGACAAATACTCAGTTTGTGTCCATCACTGACTCTGGAAAGTTAGAGCTTTACCAAAAAGCTTTAAATCCATTTTAAAAGATGTTGAAATAGAGCACATATGACCACCGTTACATTTTAAAAATGTAAAAATAAACCAAAAAACTTGTTTAGTTTGTTTATCTTGTGCTACCTTGTAGTATACACTAGAACAGTTATCCTCTTCATGCTCAGAGGATATCACTTAATAGTCCCATTGATCTCTAGTAATAATTATTTCCTGAGCATTTACATTTAGACACACCTACAAAACTCCATAAAAGACACGGCTCTAAGAAGCAGAAAAACATAAATGATAAGCTCCTAAACAATGCATGCTCATTTGTGCAGCTATTTTATGCATGGAATAATATTGGACTGCTTTCCTTCGAATCATAAATCTAAAATGAGAAAAATGTTCACCTCCTTAAAACTAAAAAAAAAAAAAAACAACACCCCCCATTCATCCACATTAAAAAAATACAAGCAGGCCTTGCGAGCTGTGTGACTTCCAAACTGATGTACTAAACACCACGCTCAGCACTAAAAAAAGACATCACAACTTAATCCTCACGCATCGCTGTTTCTTTGCAGTATCAAAAATAAACACAATAAATGGGTCACTGACTTCATGGCGTGAGTGAGGATGCTTATTAAGTGAAAGTGCTTCCCCTAGAGGTCAGTCAAGGGTAGAGCAGTGAGGTTTAACCACTTTCCTATTTAATTTTTCTTTTAATTTAAACAGCTACAGCTTTAAATCACTGGTTTATAATGTTTTTATTGTTTCTTTATTAATGGCTTGCTAACATGGACATATACACTGGATGTTACACGCATAACCAGATTAACAGAAAGGTTTAGTCTGTTATATTAATCAAACTATTTTGACATACTACATCAGTCCCACGAGGGACATTTGGCTCTGCATTCTAACCCATCCGAAGTGAGCACACACATGCATGTAGTTGGTCAGCACATAAGAGCAGTGGACAGCCACACTGCCTCACCCAGAGAGCAGGTTGAGTTTAGGTGCCTTGCTCAAGGGCACATCGTTTTTTCCTGCTAGTCAGGGAATCGAACCAGCGACCTTTTGGTCCCAAACCTGCTTCTCAAACATTAGGCCACAGCCGCCTCCAGTTTATTAGGAGTCTGAGGTAACGTTTTTCTTAATAAAGGTAAAAGTTTAAGGCTGGTGAGGGAACACTGCTGAAGTGTAACCATAAACAGATAAAAAGTGTTCCATGCTATAAACTGCTGCAGTATAAGAGGAATCTAATGCTTTGGGGTGTTTTAATCCAGCAGCACTAGCAGGTACTGACCTGTGTTCTGAAAGCCACAGCCTGCTCAGGAAACCCCACCGCTGTGAAGTAGCTCACCACATCCGCCACGCTCCACTGTACGAGATCCTGTACCATCTCTTCTGCCTTAGACAAGCTACAGAACACACACACACACACACACACACACACACACACACACACAGAGTCAGCTTCAAACTTCGCTCCAAAACACACCAACATGGTCCATGGGGGTGGAGCCAGATCTGATCTTGCTCCTCTTTCCAGGGGGTGGGATTGAGACCAAAAATCCATGTGTTAAGAGTATTGCTCAGCATCGTAGCCTGTTTTACACTGACCGTAGAAGCCCCCAGAAGCAACCTGATGCTACCTAATTATAATCTAAATAATTTGTAAAAATTTCAGGGAGCTAAAATGTTAATAAACATTACGGATTATCATTAAAAGACAGTGAGTGCTAATGGGTTAAGATAACGCTAATAAACAGAGCCAAACTGTAGGTGACCTTTATGGCTTGGTGTCCCTTTGCTCTAACCGTCACTACATGCACATGAGTGTCTTGATGCTTTACGGCTTTGTTGTTTGTGGCATGTAAAAGACAAAACAGTGATGAAACAAACAAACATCAGCTGGCTAGGCATGCCCATTATGTGTAATGACAGATTTCTACCTAGCTTCAAGCTATCTATAGGTTTATTAAGCAATATAATGTAGCTACCTAGTGAGCAAAGCAAAATTCTTATCTACTTCATGAATATGATAGCTGCAGTGGTGGCTTAGTGGTTAAGGCCAGTGTTTTTCAAACCTTTTTGTGCTACATTGAACAAATCTTGTGGCACACCACAAACCCAAAATGTTACAAAACGACACTCTGTAGCTTAATACGGTAAATATAATCACAATATAGATTAAACTCCCTCAGTGTGAAACCTGGGCCTGTTTATATGAAGACACACAAAGCTCTTCCTCAGAGAGCATCTCGCGTACAGTTGCTCGGCAGGCAGGTGGTATTAGCGTCTCTGCCACACTGTGGGACTGTAGTTTTAATTTAGCTTTAAGTTCAGCAGCAACGTAGCTTTGAGGGCTCTCTCTCATTTACCTTTGTGGGTTTTCTCATAAAAGTTGCCTGTTTCTCTGTGTTTTCACGCAGGAGAACAAAATAGTCCATCGCCCCCCCCATGTCCCTTTAGGGGCTCCGTACATCACTAATTATATTGTCTCTAAGAATAATTAAGGCAGTTAAGCTCCCTACTGCTCCTCTCTGATATGGAAGAGTATTACATTACTCTGCCAGTCACTACAGCACAGACACTCGATAATGGCCAACGGTAATTGGATAATTTCCTACGGTACGCCTGACGATCACTTACGGCACACTAGTGGTTAAAAATCACTGGTTAAGGCCATGGGTTACTAATCCAAACCTCAGCGGTTCATTGCTCACTGTCACCACTGTTGGGCCGTTAATCCTCAATTGCTCAGTTGTATAAAAATGATCAGTTTAAGTCGCTCTGGCATGTCCTGTAAATGTAAATAGCTGTTTATAGCCAAGATGCGAACACTGAGCTCCTTGGACTTCAGTACTTGCTCACAATTCCCGGTGTTTCATTTCATAGTATGCGATAAAGAGGAAGGACTTTATAAACATTGTTCTATGCTGAAAAATAAATTCTGGTGTTGAAAATTAAACTACATTCCACTGTTTTGTTTTGCACCCAGGAGGAGCAGCTGACATCAACATGACCTGTCTCAATCAGGGATATAATGGGAGGAGTCGGCTCAGGTCCAGGCCCGCCCCCTGGACTTTTTGAGCGATCAAACACATAATGAACCCCCAGCCGTGCCACTCACCTTTGTTCTTTCATCCCTCCGTTCTTGGCAGTTTCTGTGCCCTGTTGCTCGACATCCTCCACAATGTTATTGCACTTCTTACCTGAGAAAACACAAACAGGACGTGAGAAACTGGGTGAGTCACACTGAGAAACTCGTGTGTTTGAGTGTAGTGTGTGAACAGTGTCGAATCACTTACCCTCCTCTAGGTGTTCTGAGCCCACCGCCTCGTCCTGGTGCTGTC
The DNA here is from genome assembly GCA_039654305.1 of Porochilus rendahli. Classification (NCBI taxonomy): domain Eukaryota; kingdom Metazoa; phylum Chordata; class Actinopteri; order Siluriformes; family Plotosidae; genus Porochilus; species Porochilus rendahli. The sequence continues at coordinate 53,794,520 of JBCNYG010000001.1, read as the reverse complement.
GAGCACAAACACACAATGTAATCATAACCTTCATCCAGGCAGAGGTCAGCGAGGTAGAAATAACTTACTGACAGAGATATTGTCAGTAACATGAAATACAACAGATTCAACTACTAGATACTGCAAGACCATCACACACACACACACACACACACACACACACACACACACACACACACACACACACAATATTGCAGTACTGACTGTATCTGTGGATGAAATATCCCACTAAAAATATCCTCTTTTAGGACAGTGATAATAAAAAAGATAACAGTAATAACCATTTGTCCACTAAACCACTTCAACCACTAAATTTTATTTATTTATATATTTATTTATTTTTACTTTTAAAAATGAATGAAAAATAGAAACATTAAAAAAGGAACAAAATCTGCAATTAAATATACTAATTAAAAATAAAATCAGAAACTGACTGGAAGCAGTTGATGTGATAAAAAGATTTTAAAGAATTAAGGACCTTCTTTTCTTTTAGTAAGTGCTAAATTATAAAAGTATATTTTTGTACTAATAAAAAGTGGGAAAAAAATCTGAACATTGTAATTTTTTTGTACTTAAACTATTTAAGTTAGTATTTTTTATTAATTAAAACTAATTTATTTTTACACATGTGTACAGTTCTCCATTTTGTTTTTGGTGTAAAATAAGTTTAAAAATATAAATTTTTTGGATTAATTTGTAAACTATAATTGTGGAATACAATATTGATAATAAACGTATTATTATTTATAAGCATTCTTTATTTATTTATTTACCACTGTTTTGGTTTGCTCTCTGGTTGAAGTATCATGATATGATATTTTTGTCATATTACCCACCTATCACACTCCATGAACAATCACAATAACGACATTCCATATCACAGAGCACTAACTACACATAGCACCGGTGCATCGGTTTGTTCCAGTGGAACTGAACACAGTGTTAAAGCACCACTGATACAGCAGTGATGAAAAATCGGCCACAACTTGAGGTTCCAATATATCTTTAACGTCCACCTGTGGGGAATAAACGCTCACCGGTGATGCCGTGCATTTCGACAGCAGCTGGTCAGGAGTGAGGGCGCTCTCGCCAGCTCTCGGCTCCTCCTCTCGCGTCAGCGCGCTGCGCTGGGCCGAGGGACAGATTGCTGTTGGCTGCAGCGTCGCTGTGTATAAGAAAGGTAGAGGGAGAGAGAGAGAGAGCGAGAGAGAGAGATATGAAAAGAGGAAAGGGAAGAGAGAAAGATAAAAAAGAGATGAAAAGAGAGGGGGAGAGGGAGAAAAAGAAAGATGGTGAGAGAAAGTGAGTGGGAGAGAGGAAGAGTGAGAAAGTAAGACAGAGGGTGAGGGAGAGAGAAAGACCATGAGAAGGCATTAGTACTAAATGCACCTCTTATCAAATAGTGGCTCTGTGGTGCTCGCACACACTCGGCTATTTTATTTTAATGGGCGTGTCGCGACGCCGTTCTCGTCACCGATTCTATATTTCAAGACGGGTCAGTGAGATTGGTACACAGTGAGTTCGTAGCATTTTACGTTTTATCATGCTGAACAAAACGCTGTTGGTAACGAAGTAACATTACAGCGGTGTTACTGTTACTGCCGTGGTGTGTTTGTGGTACCTGTTTCATGCCGAGCAGCAGGCTGTGTGCGTTCGGGGGACACTCGAGTAGCCTCTTGGTCCTTCTCTGGAGTGCTGTGGCACGAAGAACTGCTCTTGGAGTGAGTGGACGAGGCTCTGGTCACCTCTGCCTCGGCGTCTGTGATGAGAGGACTCCGGCTGATGCCCAAGTCCGCAGCGCTCTGGATCTGCGAGCAGGGAGCGTCCAGACTGGTGTCCTCCTCGTCCATGCTGCTGTCCATACCAGCAGTGGTAGACAGCTCGTCCTGTGAAATAATATTAATATTAAGAAAAGACCCATATTCAAACCCATGTCAAGTGACAGTGCACCCCTTACTTCATTCATTCATTTTCTGAAGCGCTCAATCCTAATTAGGGTCACAGAGAGGATGGTGCCCATCTCAGCCGACTCTGCGCGAGGGCGCAAGGGTAGATTACACCTTGGACAGCACGCCAGGCCATCGCAGGGCAGAAACACACTAATGGCTATACAGCTACTCTTGAAAAATATCCACCCCATACGTTTAATTATTTAATTATAATGAGCAACATGCTGTACATTATCCTGTTTATTACAGGGTTACTTACAAAATATTCATTATTAATTAACTCACTGACTTAAAAATGTTTTTAATGTTTCTGCTAATAATGCGGTAAAAAAATTAGCCAATCAGAACTGAGTATTCAAACACACACACACACATTAATTCATTCATTCATTCGCTTAATCACATTACGGTTGCAGAGAGGCTGAAGCTTCTCAACCGACTCTAGGTGAAGACAGGGCACACCTTGAACAAGCCCGCCAGTCCATCACAGGGCATAAGTGGCTGTTCCAAAATGCCCATTCGCCTAACATAAATGTCTTTGGACTGTTGAAGAAACCAGAGTACCCAGATGATAGGTATGGGTGTCCAGAGGACACAGAAGGTCCTTGTTGACTCAAACCCAGAACCTTCTTGCTGTGAGGCATTCGTGCTAACCACTACACCAATTTGCCGCCACATTATATATACACACGTGTTCATACTCAAAGATATAAACTTTTATGAAGACGTTAAAATATGTTTGTATACAAAGTATAAAAAAGAGAAAAGATCTCACGATATATTCAACTCCTCCAGAAAGTGCACTCTGATGTCATATCATTTTTACACATTATACCGTCAACAAGATCAGCCAAGATGTAATCAGTCCTCATCCTTCTCAAACTTTCAGCAGCATTGGACACTGTCAACCACAGGACTCTTTTCCATTCTCAGAAGTCTTGGAATTTGTGGTTCAGCATGGCAATGGCTTGCTTTCTACCTGGAAGGTCACTCATATCAGTTTACATGGAGAGGATCCACATCTGCTCCATACAGATTCTCCACTGGCTTTCCCCAGGGCTGAGCACTTGGTCCACTTCTCCTCCTTTATACTAGGTCCCCCGGTGATGTCATATCCTCACATGGGTCATCATACCACTTCAACACAGATGACACTCAACCTATTCTCTCTTTTCCTCTCTCAGACATGGATCTCTGCAGGTCTGGCAAGTATCTCATCATGGAATGCAGCTCACCAGCTGAAGCTTCATCCCAGCTGACTCATCCCCATAATCAAGATTTTGTAATCTCCTTGGACAACTCTGTGATCTCTCCTTCAGTCACTGCATGGAGCCTTAGAGTAACCATGGACAATCACCTGTCCTTCTCATGTTGCTTTCTCGATCATGTCGATTTCTCCTCTTTAACATCCAAAGGATTCGCCCATTTCTTTCCACTGAGGCCACTCAGACACTTTTTCAGTCCGTTGTCATATCAAGTCTATACTACTGCAATTCACTCCGGGCAGGTCTACCCTTGAGCGCTATTCAATCTCTGCAACTGGTCCAGAATGCAGCAGCTCGGCTTGTTTTCAACCTTCAAGTTCTCCCACACCACTCCTCTTCTAGGCTCGCTCCATTGGCTTCTTGTAGCTGCTCGCATTAGACTCGAAACACTAATGCTTCCCCACAAAGCCAAAAATGGACCGGCACCGTCCTACCTCAAAGCACTTATCACAACCCACACTGCGCCACGTTCTCTGAGATCCTCAAGCACTACTAGGCTGGTACCCACTTCTACCAAGGGACAATGAAAAAAATGCATCTAAACTCTGCTCTGTTCTGGCTCCGAGGTGGAGGAATGAGTTTCCTCAAGGTGTCCAGACAGCCGAGTCAAAGGTCTTCAGGCGACAGTTGACGACCGACCTTTCTTCTGCAGTACTTAGATTAGCACTGTTAAACACACACAACCCCACACAACACCTACCCACTTGTATGACTAAGTATACCATCAGACAGTTTTGACTGATGTTACACTTAATATATGCTCTGATGAACCAGTGTCAGAATGTACACAGTGATAGTGATATGCACTATCTAAATTTTGATTAAAGCACTTCTGTAAGTGATTCTGGATAAGAGCGTGTGCTAAATACTCTAAATGTAAACATATCCATACTTGCACATCCCGTTTAAGCTGCCTGGTTGCAGACAACAATTTTTTATCACATTAGAAAAGAATAAGATTTAAAGTTTGTAGATGCACACGGTCATGCATTCTCGCCCTACAACGGCTTTCTCACGCTGCTCGTGAATGCGCATGATGATGATGATGATGATGGTTACATTCTCGCGGTTTCAATACTTCGCCCTGATCGGCGTGTCTCATACTTGCCAGATTGATTTTTCTGTCTCCGATCTGAACTTTTTTGTCTTGTCAATGATATACTGATATTAAAAGTGTCAGTGCTTTAAACTGAACGTCTACAACACTCACGCATGAGAAATAATGTTAGCTATAGAGTGTGATATCTTGCAATAAAGATTTAGAGCTTATTAATACTTTCTTTAAAAATAAATGTTCGCTACATTCACTACAAATCTGGCAACCCTGGGTGTGTGCGTGTCCTTGTCCTTGTAAACCAGCTGTAGCTTGCCGGGTTGCCAGATTGTCCTCATGTACCCTTTACACGGTATAAACCACAAGCCCAAAAGCAGCGGCTCAAAGTACACGAACTGATTTCAAGTTTTCCCAAATTATATTTTTATCCTACAAATTTAGCCATCTTAAACTCTTCAACATGTTGTGATACACCCAGACACTGAAACGTTCTTACTTGGGTTTACATATCAAATGTTTACTAAGAATGTAACCCAATATGAACAGGAGGTGCGGTATTGTTTCCACAAGGGTTCACATGGTTCCGTTGGAGCGTAAAGGGGTGAAGGTTAGACGTCAAACTTTTTAGTTTCAAGTAAAGACCACAACACCTGAACAACTAACTTAAGCTTAGTTCAATCTGGCCAGCAGGTGCAAGATTCGTGTCTCTGGACTGTTGGAGGAAACCTGAAGCACACTGAGAGCATGCAAACTGCACAGAAAGATTCAGATGGCCCTGTGGTTGAAACCCAGAACCTTATTCCCGCAGTACAGCCAAAACTCAAATCATGATGTGATGTGACAGTGTTAACAACTAGACTGCCAGGCCGGGAAAACCCAAGTCATGCTGTGAGGTGACAGAGTTAACGGCTACACCACCATACCACCAAAACCCAAATCATGATATGTAGCAACAGTCTTAAGTGTTACATCACCAGGCCACCAAAACCCAATTCATGCAGTGAGGCAACAATGTTAACTGTTACACCATCATACTGCCAAATCATGTTGTGAGGCAACAGTCTAAACCGTTACACCACAGTGCCACCAACACCTATCATGATGTGATGTGACAGTGTAAACCACTACACCGTAATGCCTCTAAAGCCCAAATCATGATGTGAGGTGACAGTGCTAACCTGTACACCACTATTTTGCAAAAACCCAAATAATGCTGTAAAGCGACAATGTTAGCCATTACACCGCCATGCCGCCAAAACCCAAATCAAGACGTGAGGTGGCAGTGCTAACTGATACACCACCATGCCGCCAAAATCCAGTTTATGCTGTTGGGTGACAATCCCTCCACCATCATGCTGCCAAAACCCAAATTATGATGTTGAGTGGCGATGTTAATCGTTCCACCACCATGCCAGCAAAACCCAAATCATACTGTGAGGCGACAACGTTAGCCACTATACTGCCAGGTCACCAAAACCCAAATCGTGATGTGAAGTTACAGTGTTAACCGCAACACCTCCATGCTATCAAAACCCATTTCATGCTGTGAGGTGACAGTGCTAACCGATACACCACCAGGTCACAAAAACCCAAATCATGCTGTGGGGCGACAATGTTAGCCACTACACCGCCATACTGCCAAAACCCCAAATCATGCTGCTGCAGGGTTAACTGCAACACTGCCATAAGCCAATACATAATCACTAAATTTATAGTGCAGCGCCTCTTCAAAATCATGAATTTATAATTTAGTGCTTCAGTAAGTGTTTAATGGCAAGGGAGCTTCGGGTTTTTTTCCACCGTAAGATGACATCTGCATCAAAAATTCCAGGTGTGTACCCAGGCAGGACTAAAATGATCAGATAATGAATTATGGTAAAAAAAAAAAAAAAAAAAAACAACAACAACAAAAACAACACTGACATGTCTGATCTAGATGTAAACAGATGTAAGGGAAGCGCCTTTAAAACAGCAATGTAAACTTAACCCTGTCTGAATAGGGCTGTTCAGGATGTGTACAAGAACACTCACCTCACAATTGTGTGTCCCACAGGAATTGAGGGCAGCATTACATTCAAATAGAGATATGGATTTTTGCCAAACAGAACCCTTCATCCCCCCAACACGCACACACACGTCCAACTGTGGCTTTGATTCAGGCTAAAGTAGCTGTAGCTGAAGAGAATGTTAGTGTTTTGCAGTAATACACATCCAACCACTAACATTATCTTCATCTACAGTTGAAAAATTACTTTAATAAAAAACCAGGATCCTAAATAAATGTGGACCGGATCAGAACCTGGATCGGCTCGGTTCCTCTTGGAAATTGTTAAAAAAAAAAACACACACCAGAGGGTGAAAAGACGGATAAAAATGTTCAACATGGCAACATGACGGCCGAAAGGAAAGCGCGCGACGTAGCCCGCGCTCTGTGCCTCGGCGCGCCGAACCAGGTGGAAGCCCCGCCCACAGCCGCGCGCTCTGAGGCGCGCACCACTGGGAGTAAAGGAAGAAAAACACACATACACACCCCAAGTCCAACACGCGCACGCACACACCCTGAACGTGGCGACGGGGGAAAAAAACAAAAAAACATGGATTGTTTAAAACGGGAATTAAGTAAACTGATGAACGCTGTTTCTGTAACCACGCCCCCTTTTTCTTCTACACACTGTGGAATAGTGGAACCGTCGAGTCACGAGAGCGTTTCCCCCCCAGTATTGTTCAGTATTGTCTGGTTAAAAGGCACGAGGTGAAACCCCTCTCTCTGTCCCCCCTCTGTCATTATCATCATCTAAACCGTATAATAAATCTACTTTTAACGGCTTTTCTTCAGCCACCACCAACAATAATGACGGCTCGCGCTTCGACTAGAGAGCGACCTTTCCTAGTTCACGCGTCTCTTAACACCCCCCACCCCCACACGCGCGCGCCTCCTTGCATCAGCACGCTCTTCAAGTCGACCCTTTAAAATTCAAATTCTTAACCGACTTTTTTTAACGGATTTTTTTTTTCCTTTGCGAAACGCCATCGGGGGATGCGTAGCATCATTTGGTGGTAGCTAGCGAGATTAGCCACCGCCGCTCCCCGTCTGCAGCAGTGCGTGTGCGTGTTGCACTTGCTTTTTTCGCGAGGTCCCTCACTTTGACACAAAACAAAACTTTATAATGAGAGGTTTACTCCAAACACGATTCTGCGTTAAACTCAACGACGTTTCCACACAGACTGTTGTTACCTCGCGCGAGCGCTAGTGTGACTCTGTGGAGTGAGTGTGTATGTGTGTGTGTGTGTGTGTGTGTGTGTTTGACTCACTTCCATGTCCTCCATCGGGTCGTCGTCGGCGGGACCCTGCGCGCTGTCGCTGTTGTTAAGCTCCGCCGGTGAAGCCCCTCTCAGCTTGTTGTTGTTGGACGGTGAGGAGGAGGAGGACTTCTTACCGGCCGCCTGCTCGCTCCTCCGCCTGCCGCGCTGCACTTTGGCCGCGTTGCGGTACGACACCGAGCCCTTGTAGTTCACTTTGAGCACCGCGTGCTCTTGGATGAGTCTCTCGAGCTCCAAACAGGTTCGGTCGGGCTCAGACCCGTGTCTCCTGCGGACCATCCGGCAGATCCGCTCCAGGTCGGGTCGCGCTTTTCTCGACCTCAGAGAGTCGATGGTGTCCAGAATCCACTCGCGGTACCTCGGCTCCGACATGTTCCACCTCCCCCCCCAAAAATAAAAAACTTTATTTGGGTTTTTCCGCGTGTGGCGCAGTTTGTTGTCTTTATTAGTTTTGCTTGTTTTCAGTTTGTTGTACAGCGAGCGCGTCGACGACCGGATTATTCAATCCTGCAGAAGGAACACGCGCGCGCAGGCAGAGAGCGAGAGAGTGTCGGGGAAGAACGGAAACATTAGCTACAGCGGCTACTGTACGCGTGCGTTGGCTCGCATCGTGCGCTTAAGGTGGAACGGTGGAGATGGTGCGCGCGTCACAAAGACATGACATTTAAGGTGGAAATAGTGGAAATGCGGATGTGCGACGATCGCAGAGAGAGGGGTGTACAAAGTTCATTCATTCATTTTCGGAACCGCTTATTCCTAAATTCATACACATAAATTGAGAAATTGATGGGAAAATTAACCATAGATAGATAGATAGATAGATAGATAGATAGATAGATGGATAGATGGATAGACAGATAATGATAGTAATTCAGACTCCATCACTCTTCACTCAAAGGAAAATTTTATTATTTTATTGTAACACAAGGTTTGAATTAATTCTCTACAGTTAAAATTATTTAGAAATTATTTACAGGGACTGCATTCAGAGAAAAAGGAATAATAATAATAATAATAATAATAATAATAAAGTATTAATATTAAGGCGGCACAGTGACAGTGGTTAGCACGTCCGCCTCACAGCAGAAAGGTCCTGGGTATGTTACCCGGGCTCGGGGCGTTTCTGTGTGAAGGTTGCATGTTCTCCCAGTGCATGTGCGGGTTTCTTCTGGGTCCTCCGGTTTCCTCCAACAGTCCAAAAACATGCACAGTAGGCTGACTGGCAGTTCCAAAGTGCCCCTAGTTGTAAGTGTTAGTGTGAATAGTTTTGTGTGTGTGTGTGTGTGTGTGTGTGTGTTGGCCCTGCAATGGCCTGGCAAACTGTTTAGGGTGTACTCCCCCTCACCCAGAGTCAGCTAAAATAGGCGCCATCCTCCCCGCGGCCCAAATTAGGCTTAAGCAGCTTAAAAAATGAATGGATGGCTGAATGAATGAATATGATTATTAATAATATAAATAATAAAAGTACAGTGGCACAGAGGTTAGCACATTTGCCTCACAGCCTGCAGGTCCCCGGCTCAGTTGTTTCTGTGTGGAGTTTGCATGTTCTCCCTATGCTTGTGTGGGTTTCCTCTGGGTACTCCAGTGTCCTCTCACAGTCCAAAAACATGCACAGTAGGCTGATTGGCTGTTCCAAATTGCCCCTAGGTGTGAGACTGAATGTGACTGGTTGTATGTGTGTTGGCCCTGCAATGGCCTGGTGAGCTGTTCAGGGTGCAGTATACCCTGCCTTCACCCAGAGTCAGCTGAGACGGGTGCCAGCCTCCCTGTGACCCTAATTAGGATTTAGCAGTTTAGAAAATGAATAGTAATAATAATAACAACAATATAAGATTCGCTGTGTGTCCACCAGGCGTACGTGTGGATATTAGGCAGCACTGCATTTTGTGTGGGAGCTGATGAAGAGTATGAGTGATAATGAAGAGGAGATGATGAAGAGGAGTTGAATGTTTGATAATTTATCGATTTTTAAAGGCGATTGCGGACTGTACTAGCGCATTATCGCAGCTAATTATTATTTGGAGAGGATGTGATGTCACAAGGGAGGTTTTTAATGTAACTTAACAAATTTTGTAACAAATCAATTTCGTAACAAATAACTACAAAAATCATTGAACACCTTTCCTGCGATATTTTGATATATAACTTGCGGGGCTGCATTAATGTCTGTGTTGATAATGTTAGTAGTAATAATGATGATGATGAGTGTACAGAATAAACAGTATGTTTGCCTGCAGGATACAGATGAAGCTGCACTTTAAGCTTCCGGTCTGTTCAGCTCTCGCACTCCACAGGTCAAAGCCATCAGCTGTCAAATCCCTGACTTTCTTGCTATCACCACCACCAACACAATCTCTCAAAAAAAAAATCTCTCATGCCTGAGATTGTGGAAATTTGTTGTTTTTTCACCACACTACAAATATTACAATATAGATTAATTTAGTATATACTACACGACAGCACAGGCTGATTGGTTCGGTATCTGAGGTTTAAGGAAAACCTTATCCTGAGTGGACAAATAGAAACCATGGACACTCATGGTTTGTCAGGGTCACTTTTCCGCAAACTGACTTGAGCTTTAGGAATGCGTTTCGTTCATCCGTCTGTCCGTCACACTTCAGTTTCCAGATATTTACTCGCTGGCCCACTACTACAAGTGCTAGGATGATTTTGTGTGTGTGACCTTGATTTACTTTTCAAGGTCACTGGCAAAACTGTATATTAGGTTTCCAGGCATTTACTTGCCGTGCGCTAAAGCTTTCAAACTTATGCTTGTTCTATATTGGTGTATTATGAAATGGTCCTTTCGGATGAAGCGTTTGGACTCCTGTTGCCTATTTTTTCTTGTTTCTTTGTATTATAAACTAAAAAGGAATGTTTTAAAAAGACACCATTAGCTACATGCTTAAGCTCCGCTCGAAGCATGCAGAACTCACCTGACCCACCTCTGTCATGGCTAAAATATGGAAGCATAAACTAGACTTTTTTTGTTGGTTTGCTTGTTACATTTCTGTGTAGTATATACTTAAACACTTATTCACTTCAGGCTCAGTGGATATCTCTAAATTTAATATTCCCCTTGATGTGTCTTCTCATGGACTACAAAGTGTTATTAATAATTCAAGGTTTTTTTCTTTCTGATTGGTGGAAAGTGCTGGCGTAGCAATTAAAACATCCACCTCACAGCAAGAAAGTCCTGGGTTCAAGTCCCGGGCTCGGCGAGGGCATTTCTGTGTGGAGTTTGCATGTTCTCACTGTGCTTGCATGGGTTTCCTCTGGGTAATCTGGTTTCATTCCACAGTCCAAAAACATGCACGTTACCAAAATGACTGCTTCAAATTGCCCTTAGGTTTGAGTGTGAATGGTTGTGTGTATGTTGGCCCTGCATCGGACTGGCAAGGTGTTTAGGGTGCATCCTGCCTTCACCCAGGGTCGGCAGAGGTAGACTACAGCCTCTCCAGGACCTTAGTAGGTTTAAGGAGTTTGGCAAATGCCATAAAATAATTCTTGATATTGCACAGTTGCTGTTAAATAAGATTAATAAATCTCTGAGATTGCTTTCCACCTTAGCCAAACAACCCCTCACCTGAATAATTCTTCATATCATACTGAACCTTGTTCACTAACTGGTCAATATCCACCTCACCTTAGGGGGAAAATTATTTAAAATGTTTCAGGGTGGAGTTTTTCTTTATACATAACTTATGAGTTCAGTCTTAAACAAGCAGGACCCACATTTTCTCATTTTAACAATTAAAACTTTATTGGAATGATACATGTTGCAAAATATTATTCTGTGTATTTTTTATTTTTTGGCTTTTTTTTTTAAACATATTCCATGTGTCTTACAGGTTTTGTTGTGTAACCCCCCCCCCCCCCCCCATCAAGTTCTTCAGAAGGTAAAATAATTAAGACTTAAAGGCAGAAGAATATACAGTATTGTTCCACCCCCCCCCCCACCCCCCAAAAAAAAGAAGGTACAATTATACCACACCATCACCATACCTGCGTCAGGAGGAAAAGAGTTTCTCATTATTGGAAATACACTAAAAAAAAAAACAACCCTAAAACAACAACAACAATAACAAAAAAAAAAGAATAATGGTGGTGTTTTTTTCCTTTCCTGGACGTGATTTTAAAAAGGAAATAGAAGAGGGTAGGGACATTGATGTGTACACAAAGACAGACTGATGCGTGGACTCGGTGCACGAGAAGCTGATTTATGATATAAAGAAGGGAGGAGAAAGAGGAAAAGATGGAGTAGCACGTGACTCTGATTGTGGATTTTTTTTTTTTTGGGAGGACACAGAGAGAATGATCAGTTACGTTCTCACACTCATTAGTGGTGCATCTTTGGTTGCTGGAAAACGCCCCTTTTCATTATGTGCGTTAAACACCGCAGAGTAGAAGCACCTGGATATCTCAGAGCAGCTCTCGATCCTTCCCGGATCAGCTTTACTTCAAGGAAGATTGATTTAAATGTACAGATACGTTCTTGTTGGAAAAATGTTCTTTTCAGAAAATCCCTGCAGCAAAGCCTGACTAGCAACTCCCTCAATAAGTGTGCTTCCAGCATTTCCAGCACGTGAGGACAACAAAGCTGAAAAGAGGTGCTGTTTCTTTAGTTTCATGACCATTTTATGGCATTAAAAAGAAAGGAAGGAAAAAGAAATCTTGGGGTGGGGAAAAGCTCAGCGGTGGTTAAATGGACTTTAAAAACAAACTAACGATGAAACAATCAAGCGAAGCGTCCAAGTCTAAACCTGCAGTTTGTGACGCTCCAAGAAAACACAACGAGAACGGAGTGATCATCTCCGGCCGCTGGATTCCATGTCGGAATTGAGAAAATGCTACAAAACCTTTCCTCAAACATCCATCGCTCGACTTGCTCCTGAACAATGAAAAAGGAATATAAATGAATAATATGAACGCCTGAAGCAGTTGATGCAAATCGACCGGAATTAGTACAGTTTTACAATAAACAACATTGCGCACAGAGCATGCGGAGACCATCACTGAGGCACGTTTCGATCGTCTTTGCGTCCTACAGGACGGCGGACGGAGCAAGAAGCATTTTTTCTTACCGCAAAGAGTCACGTAACATAAGAAAATCTCTCATTGAAGGTCTACAACAAAGCTGTACGTACAAACGAAAAGGACACACAGCGTTCCTCTTTTTCACTCTGGAACTATTTTTCACATTTCAGTAATGACTTCATAAATTTTTTCAGTAAGCTATGCAAGAGATATTCAGGAAGCTGTGACAGGATAGCGTTCATTTGTTTGCTCAGAAAACATGAGTACGAACTCTCGCAATGACTGGGTGGCTGTGGGTCGAAGAGTAAAATATAGTGGCTGTGCTCTCTGGGTAGGAGGGGCATACTCGGACTGTCCTGTCAATCACAAAGACTCTAGCCAATCATGAGTGTTCATGTGCTCAAGTATGTGGAAGAGGGCAAACAGCTTTCTTAGGGTTTTTTGTGTTGTACATAAAGTAAGGGTTAGGGATAGATCAGATTATACATCGTAGTGATATCTGTCACTTAGCAACGAACCTTTACCTTTTTTGGCTCAGCTTAAGCAAATCCACCCCTAAGTAATAAGCTTCACGTCTTATGCAGCAATTAAAGACACTTTAAAAGATTCAGCAAAGAACACGGAAGTCCGTTTGTCCACGTGAGGGCTTTAAAAATGACTTTCATCACTAATAGCCGCGTACTACGACTCCATGCTGACGCTGACAATCCACAAGTGTTTTATATAAAACTCTGTATGAACTGAGCCCTGATGCTTTTCACAGCATTTTCTTTTTTTTTTTTTTAAAGGAAAAAGAATAAGTTAAGACATGAAAGATAAATGAGAGATGAACAAGCAGGATGGCAGCTTCCTGAACCGGCTCCGAGAACAAGGAGAATTTGGTGTTGATGCCACGCCACGGGACACATAAATGGCTTCCTTCCCCTTCAATAAAACACCTGTTAGTCATCTTGGTATTGCCTGGACAGATTTATGACGGGAAGATGCAAAGTAAAGCGTAAAGCAAACTATAAACAAAATAAATAAAAAATTCAAAACAGGGAAACAAGACGACAGAGCAGAGTATATGAGTAAGAGAGCAAGAGGGAGAAAGAGAGAGAGAGAGAGAGAGAGAGAGAGAGAGAAGGAAAGAGCACAAAGCTATGCAAAAAAAAAGAAAAAAAGTTGAGCTGTAATATTGGATGCACTGTGAGAGAGAGAGTAACGTAAAGAGATGTCTGCACCTCCACCTAAATGATCCTCGCTACGACTGTGAAAGGAGATGAAAACATAAATATAATAATAATAATAACTAACCAGAACGATCAGTGATAAAAGATCTCGAAAGGCAACACTGCTGGCTTTCTCGGGACATTTTTAATACCCCCCATCTTAGTTTAGGTGTGTGTGTGTGTGTGTGTGTGTGTGTGTGTGTATAACAGAAGAGGAAGGGAGGAGGGCTCTACATTGTTGTTTTTCATGTTGTTTACTGAACACAGATATAAGTCCAGTCCTTCATCATCATCTCCTCTCGCTCTGTGTCTGACACGTTCTCTCGGTCTCTCTGCCCCGCCCTCCACCGGCCACATCGATTCATCGCTCTCTCTCCCTCCGCCTCTCCAGGCTGGCTCTAGAACTCTGCAAACTCCTTTGCACATTTTTCCGTGAAGGACACTCGGATTTCTTCTTCCTCGTAGTCGTCGAAGTTGCTGGTGTCGCCCGGGCCTTTGCACTTCGGGATGAAGGGGGCTTCGACCTGAGACACACACACACACACACACACACACACACACACACACACACACACACACACACACACATTAGGATTAAAAAAAAGAGAATAATTTCTCCAGTGAAGAATATGTCACGAAGTGCCCTCCAAGGGTTTCCCAACATGCCCTAATTGCTGCCATCAATCATTCAAATAAATAAAAATATGAACGCCTGAAATGCCCACTAGGGCGCCCTTCTGGTGAAGAATATGTAATGAAGTGCCCTAAAGGATGACACCATACATGACAAAAGTTATAAAATGTCCTTTAGAGTGACTTTTAAGTGAAGTGATGAAGTGCCCTCAAAGTTCTCCGACATGCCCTAATGGCTTTCTTTCGAAACAGACAAAACGTGAAGAAACTGCACTTCCAGTGGGGTATATGGGATGAAGTTTTCTTTTCTCGTCTAAAATCGTTTTTTGTACATGCCCTAATGTTGCCCTTAAAACAGGCAAAGTGTTATAAAATACCCTCTAGTGAACCCTCCCAAAAGATAATGTGATGAAAGGGCTTTTAGGGTGACCTTTCTAGTGGCAAAAATATCATTTCAGTACCGTCTATATTCCCCTACATTCTGCCAATAGCTGCCATTCAAGCAGGAAAAATGTGAAGAAATGCCCTCTAGGCTGCCCTTCCAGTGCACAATATGTAGTTAGGTGCCCTATAGGTTGCCCAGCCATGCCTTTGTGGCTGCCATCAAATGGAAAATAACCACTTATTGCTCTTTGGGGTGCTGCTACATGTGTTAAAACATGATAAAATACCCTCTAGGAAACCCCTGCAATAAAGATTGTGATAATGTTTCCTACATGCCCTAATGGTTGCCCTTCAAATTACAAAATATGATAAAATGCCCTTTAGAGTGCACTTCTAAAGAAGAATGTGTGAGGAAGTGCCTTCTAGTGTTTTCCCCACATGTCCCAATGTGAAACATGATGAAATGCCCATTAGGTTTCCCTTTCTGTGTAGAGGAACATGATTCCTCTACATGCCCTAATGACTGCACTTCAGGGCTCTCTGGTGTGCTGCTACAGGTGATAGGACATGATGGCATGCCCTCTAGGATGCGCTGTCTAGCAGGGAATAGAGAGAGTATGTGAAGCAGGGACCCATCTGTTCTGCCGGACTGACCTTCCTCTGATAGATGGCGATCCAGTCGGTGGTGGCGAACCACTTGTGGCCCTTGATGTCATTGACGCCGTTCTTGAGGTTTCCGAAGCGCTTGGTCAGGTCCACCTGGAGCAGGTTTCTCAGCAGGTCCTTCAGATCTGAGCTAAAGTGGGAGGGGAAGCGCACCTAGAGAGAGGAGAACCACACTGTGAAGAACGCAGTAGAACCATGCTCAGGAGAAAGAAAGAATAGTATTTATTTATTCATTTAAATTAAAAGCAAGCAGTCAGTTTCTGCACGAGTAATTTGGGATTAATGGGATTCAAACCCAACCACCCTCTCATACACATGTACTGATGTTCTGGACGCCGAAAATTAGACCTGCTCCAGGAAAAGTGCACTGAACTCTGTGCTCGACACAATTCCAAGAAGAGCACGGTAAAAAACCTGACCGACATCACTCCACACACACACACACACACACACACACACCTGGAGTGGGTACACTCTGAGCAAAGGACAGCGCTGCCGTGTCTAGACGGAAACAAAATCTCTCAGGCTATACAAAGGGAAGACTCAATTAAAAAACACTTCCTTGATTCCAAGTTCAGTAGCACTCATATTCATACAGGGATGTACAAGCCACACCCACAAAAACTCCATAAAAGGTGACGCCCAGAGACAGCACAAAGTGAGCCTCGTAATGGTGCACAATATTCTAATAATGCAGCTCAGCCACTGCGACACACATCAACACGCACAAGTAGTGCGCCGTTACTGTTGTCCTGACTGAACAGCAAGTCGTATCTGTGGTCATACACATTGTCACCTGTACACACGAAGCCCCAGTTATTACAGCAATATAAACACAAGTTGGAGTTTCCACGAAAAGGGTTCCCTTAATCGATCTTACATTACTGTTTACCTGTGCACGCCTTTCTCATCCAATCCTTGGGCTTTAAAGAATAATGAGAGGCGCACGAGCCTAGCGACAAAAGAAAAACACTCGGAAAAGGAAGGACAGGGACAGGGAGAGTCATATTTAGGACGGAGTAGAGAACCGTACCGAGGAGAAAACGAGTACGGTACTCAGACAGGAGGAAGGAAAGTGGAGAACCATGCTGAGAGAGGATGACAGATAAACAGGAAGTATTTTGTAGATACTCTCAGATTATCGGATTAACGTTTCATGCTGGTTGAACTAATCTCGAGTTACGTTCAGACCATCGACTCTGCTGGAGCATCGCAGTAAATAAGAAACCGGGGCTTTGGCAGACTCACCTTGCCTGAGACGATCTTCTCATAGATCTGAATGGGCTGATCAGCGAAGAACGGGGGATATCCGGCGGCCATCTCGTAAATCAGCACGCCCAGAGCCCACCAATCCACCGCTTTATTATAGCCCTGGGAGTGAGAGAAGGAGCCTTAAGAACCTTGCTCAGAAGTTCCATATCCATGACCCGTATATTTATACATGTACCTACTTTGCTGAGGATAATTTCTGGAGCCAGGTACTCGGGAGTACCGCACAGCGTCCAGGTCCGGCCCTTTACGCGCTTGGCAAAGCCAAAATCTGTGACCTGTAGAACAGATATAAAGACATGAACATCGTTCATCATGTTTATCCATTCATCCATTTGCTGGCCCACTTAATCCTACTAGGGTCCTGGGGAGGCCGCAGCCTATCTCAGCTGACACTGGGTGAAGGTGGGGTACACCCCGGACCAGCTCACCAGTCCATCACATACACACACACACACACACACACACACACACACACACACACACACACACCTAGGGGCAATTTGGAACAGCCAATTTGTCTAATGTGTACGTCTTTGGGCTGTGGGAGGAAACCGGAGTACCTGGAGGAAACCCACTGCAAGCATGCGGGGAACATGCAAACTCCACACAGAAACGCCTTTACTAAACCCAGGACCTTTTTTCTGCCCTCCGTCATGTTTAAAACGTACTTATCTGCAACATTTAGCAGTTATTTAAGCACTGCTGTGACTAAGTGGCACACCGTTACTGACTCTCACATGAACAGTGTGGGCCTTTCCCCCCGTCCTTTATTCCAATACGACCTAACATGATCATGAATCATCGCGTTTACAACATCGAGCAGCGGTTCCTCACAGCGCCCCCGACGTCACAGTAAAGTCTTTTGCATGCTCTAAACCCTCTCGGCGGAAAAGACTCCGAGTCACCACACGTAGAGGATATTCGACTATCCATCTATGTTCTGCTGAATGTCTAACCATCTCAGATCTCTGCAGGTGAGCCCATATACCCTCTGGATATGCACCCTGTTCTTTGACTCTGGCTCTTATGTCACACTCCGGGTTTGATTCTGTTACTGAAGGAGGTATATATTGCTTTTTATTGTTATAATTGACATCCTGTTGGGGCAATGTTTCCTTGGATTTAGCCATGCAGTGTTCGTAAAGAGAACAGAAAAGTGGAATAACCTTCATTAATACCGTCGTTACTCTAGGTTTACACCGAGGCATGATGTCCACCATCTTCGCGATTTCAGAGAATTGTAATGAGCAGGGGGGGTCGTGGGATCGAATCATAGTGCTCTTGAGGGAACTCTGTGAAATCGTGATGCTCGTGCTGATCGTGGGAATCGTAGTAGAGCGCAGGAGAATATAACAGACATTAGCATAGCAGAGACCCTGATAAACCATCACAGAGGAGCTTGATAAACATGGAAACACGATTCCTTCAAGTTTCATCTCTTGGATGCACCATGTCTCCTTTTAATACCCCAATCCTGCTCATAAATCGTGGAGCTACACACTTTTGAATCATGGAGATTGCAGACATCGTGCCCCAGTGTAAACATCTTACTCATTTTACACATACGCCTACAAAACCCATAATACAAACTGTTTAAATCTTCAGTAACCAGTTATATCACATACATGTCCCTATGTTTTTATATAAAATGTAAGGAATCAATAGAGAAAGGGAGAGAGAGAGAGAGAGAGAGAGAGAGAAAGTGCAAGAGAGAGAAAGGGGGGTGGTCAGGTCTCCTCCCCGCTTCCAGTTGTTCCACGTTTAAGTTTAAGCACTAAGTTTCATGTTTACCCTGTGAAATGTAACCTGCATGTCTGCCTGCCTGTCTGAGTAATACTTGTTTGTTTATGCGCGAGTCTGAGTGGTGGTCTCTGAGCCTTTCTTTTGTGTTTCAGTTAACTTCCTAATAAACCTCAGTTCTGTTTTATTCTTGCATGTGTGGGATCTGGTTGTTCTTTGCAATCAAGCAAGGTTCTTATCTCAGAGTGCTTGTGCGCTAGCTAGGTAAACAAAGAGAATAAACTGCTTATTTTATTTGGTTAAAATAACTAACAGGGCTACTGTCACAATAACGTTATAGTCGCATTATAATTCCATTTGAAGGCGTTTTGATGGACAAATCTCAAATGACCCCCCCCGTGCTTCTCTTGTAGAAGGTGCCTCTGTAATGTACAAATTGTTGCTCTACAATAACTAGTGCACCACTCTATTACAGAGGCAAGAATTTGTAATTTAGCATAACATAACACTGGGAAAGCGTGAGGACGGACACAAAAAGTGCTTTTACTCAATAACTCAATCTTAGGGTTGACTGATGATGACGGGTTACTTTCAACTTCATCATATTATACGTTTTAAAACCTAATATGCCAATCACTGATAGTCCCGCAAGCAATCTTATCAGGAAATCCCGCTTGTCTCGGAAACCCCGAAACGCACTTATTTGAAACGCTGCCATGTCCGGTAGCTCTTTAAGGTCAAACCACACTTTCTTTCAACTGCAGACTGATTTGCATCTTTAGACTTGAGTCGATATTTGTTTTACAAATAATGCAAATTACAAAGGGATTCCAACATATTTCATCTAGTAACTCAAAAAAAATAAAAAATAAAAACATACATGGTATTCATTAAAATAAATAACAATTAGTTTGAGGGATGTGTCACAAAGCCAAAATTTGTTACAGAGAGAAAATAAAAAGGTGAAGTCAGAGTGTGGTGATTATATCACTTTTGGCAGAGTTTGTAAAATATGAAATGGTTTTGTTAACTGTGGGGCACGGAGATTATACAGAAAAAAATACTGAAATTAAATGTTTACCACAAGTATTTAAATTCTCATTTCTCTTGTTTTTGTCAAATCCGGCTAATAACATGCTCGTTCTAATACGTTATCGTTTCTATAGTAACAGCTCATTTACAGGGATTTGCACGTAAGACGCTCCGTATAACCCAAGACTAAGAAATCTGCTGTTGTGGTGAAATTTCACCAGCGTCCACGCTTTATTAAAGCCTTTCCTAAGTCATAATTTCCGCAGGGGAGATTATGAGCTCTGCGTTTAACCCATCCAAAGTGAGCACACACACGTAAACAGTGAGCACACACTCACTCGTAGCAGTGGGAATACAATGGGGCTCCCGAAGAGCAGTTGGGGGTTAGGTGCCTTGCTCGAGGCCACTTCAGCCATGAACATTTATCCTGCTGGTTCAGGAATCGAACCAGCGACCTTTCGGTTCAAAAGCTGCTTCCCTACCCATTAGGCTACGGCTGGCCGCAGAAATAAAGTCTCCCCAAAACAGACGGGTTTATGCTTCCTGGTTGCTCACCAGAATGAGAAGCTGTTTGTTTTGTTTTGTGAGAAAAGGAGAAGCTAGAAAGGGAATCACTGTTTAGTGTTGTTGTACCACGAGAAATATCAGGAAGTATTTGGTCTCGTGGACGTTTCACAACATTCAGTATTTAATTTTACAAGTATGGTAACTGAATAAATATGTGATTTATTAATGAATAAATACAACATCGCAATCTTCCCTCCTCAGTGGAATCACACCTACAGGAAGTAATCTACAGCATCACACCACCCTAGTGTAGAGTATTTATATATAACTACATGGTATACTGTGTACATGTGTCCTGAAGGCATATTAACACAAAAAATGCAAAATAATAATGATAATAAGGCCAAAAAAACCTTTTTAGCACACATTAAAAAGACAGATAAGCCAAGCTGTAATGATCGACAGTTCTATGACCGTTCTAACTGATATACTGAAGCCCCGCCCGCATTAGTGAGCACCATCTCTCATACTGACTGGCATTTCCTGCTAGAAAGACGTAAACTGTACTCGATAATGTACTCGAATAATTAAATATTAGATAACTGTGTACAGAGTGATAAGTAGGTTATTAGATTATTAGTTACCAGAAAAATAGGTTTTAAAAAGAAGATTAGAAAATTTAAATGATAGAAACTGAAGAAATGGATCTCAAAGAATAAAAATAACTTTAATAATAGGTATAGTTGGTGAACTGAGAGATGCAGGAATGTGGAGGAAGAATGCCTGATTTAGGGTGTGTGTGAGTGTGTGTGTGTGTGTGTGTGTGTTTACCTGTATGTAACCCTGCTGATCAATGAGCAGGTTCTCAGGCTTAAGGTCTCGGTAAATGAGGTCGAGTGAGTGAAGGTATTCAAAGGTCAGGACAATCTGGGCGGCGTAGAAGCGAGCATGAGGCTCGCTAAAAAAAAAATAAAATTAATTAATACATTTAAAACAATTAAATTCAACTAAAACAATCAGCCATTATTATTATACTCTTCAAAGAATTCCTCTTATTTTATATTTGTGCTGTAATATATATCTATTGATATTTGTGATCCATCTGTAATTGCATACAAACATGTATTCAGTCGTATTCACAATTATTGGCCCCCTTGTTTAAAAAAACTAAACAAAACAAAAAAAAAAACACTAAAACAAAGTATGGGGTAAATAAGCTTAACTTCACACTAAAACCATGAGAAATCTCAGCCTCTTAGGGTACCTGTGGTGAATGAGTGTTACTAGCTATTCGTATACCATCATGTATAGTATCAACGGCTCCTTCCGGCAACATCAGTCCACACCTGAATTGAGCGCAACTGATTGGCTGTTCTAGCCGGGTGATTACACAAATTCATTGGATTGGCTGGACCGCATCACTGACCCGTGTAGCATAACACATTACGGGCCAGTGATGAACTGCACAAACAACAAGCGCAGAAATCACAGAAAACTTTTCTTTTTGTTCCTAAACCAACTAAGGAACGCCGAGTTGGCAAAATGTTTCCTACATCCCTGACAGCTCTCTCATCCTCAGGCACTAAAACCTAAGTTTCACTGTCTCCACAAGAGATGTCAACCCCACCCAGCATGTTGACGTCACTTCTGGGGAAAGGCGACTGCTAAGCTGCTAACGCCTAAGCGCGCACTTGTGTGTGTGTGTGTGTGTGTGTGTGTGTGTGTGTATATATATATGTGTATATATATA
>JBCNYG010000001.1:53755378-53767789 GCA_039654305.1 Porochilus rendahli | reverse complement strand
AACACAACTAAATGAAAAAGAATAATAATAATTATAATAATAAAATGAAAACGGGACTTTTTTCATTTAAAAAAAAGTCTCTTGGTAATTAATGGTACTTTGTAAATCAAACTATTTCATTTAACTCTTTTGTTACTTGCAATATCTCAGCAAAGAAAAGTATCATGAGATCATCTTATCACGATATCAATTCTACGCCGTCGTAATTGCCCAGCTCTAGTGCTGCGTACGGTGATGCATCCGTTTTCTCTGCGATTAACATCCTGGGAACATTGTGGTGACTCGCTGACTGTCCGAGGAGATTTAAAAAATTAAAATTACAGCCTCTGCCATGAGGTTACACCTAGGACAAAACAAACTTGTAGCAGAACAGCTTCACAAAACAAGCGTCTGAATCCAGCCAAAAAAGATCGGATGACCTCGCAGTGGACGTGTAATTGTGTAATAAGTCTTATACTCAGACACAGCTCGGTTAGTTTCTTAGCTATCGTGTCCAAGGGTGCCAATAATTCTGCAGCTGACTGTAATTCCCTGTGCAACACTCTTGTGTATAATGACTTACACTCATAACGCATTCATAAATCATTATACACATCGTTCTCATTCTTTTGGGAAACGTATGATGACATCAGATGTGGGATTAAACTCCTGGTGCAGGAGACTCACCTGAACCTTCCGATTCTCCTCAGGTGGGAGAACATCTCGCCTCCTGGAACATACTCCATCACCATATACAGGTTAGTGTTGTCCTGAGGAGCAGAAACATACCATGAGCTCAAGTCACACAGCGTGACCGAGGCACATCGTTAGGGGACGTCCAATCAGTTGGGTGCATAAGATTCAAAAATACATCAATAAAAAAACTTTAATCTTAAGCCTTTAACTCATACTCTAAATGTATAACTATTCTATATACTATATATATGACTATGTATAACAATGTAATAATTAATGCGTACAATCAGGCCTGCGTGAGATTTACCCTTCTGTCAGGATGAGATAAAATACTGTAGGAAATATTTCAATCCTGTGCTGTATATAATAAAGACCATAAAAGGCTTTGAGGAATCTGATTGGTCTGTAGCTTAAAAACATGCGAGGCGATTATTCATGAATGAAAGTGAAGACCTTGAAGGAGTGTTCGAGACGCACGAGGAACGGGAAGCTGACCGCCTGCAGGATGCGTTTCTCGTTCAGTGTGTGTTCGATCTGCTTCAACTTCACCACCTGGAACATGGTCACACACACACAATGCACCACACACACCCCAAACATCAACACAACACACACCTACAACACATACACAGTAAACACCTGCAAAAAAACCCCGCAACACGCACACAGGACACAAACATACCTGCAACACGCACCAAACATCCACACACACAATGCACCACACACCGAACATCAACACAACACACCTGCAACACACACACAGCAAACACTTGCAAAAAAAAAACCTGCAACACTCACACAGGACACAAACATGCCTGCAACACGCACCAAACATCTACACAACACACAATATACACACACAAAACACATGCACCCATGCATATATGCATGTTAGCATGTGCGCGTGTGCACCTGTCCCTAACACCTGTAAGATAATTTGTTTCCCCCTTTACAAAACACAGTGAGGGGGCGGTACGGTGAGTTAATACCTGAGAGTACACCACTTGATCTACACCACCTGTCAATCATTCCAGATTTGTATAAATATATTTTTCCTCATGTGTTTACCCATCTCTTTACGGTGCACTCCGATACGTTAAAATACCCCAAAGTACCATTAGATCCTTCGGGTACCCATTATATTATTAGTAAATTAATTTATAAGTTGTAAACAGTGAAAGCGTCTGAAAGAAGACCAGTGGAAGCCTGCATTCTCTCATTCACACGTTTTATTCGTTCCCAACCTTCTGTTTGTCGAGGATCTTCATGGCGAAGTGTTGTCCTGATTCTTTGTGCTTGACCAGCATGACTCGTCCAAAGGAGCCCGTGCCCAGCGTCTTCAGCCTCTCGAACTGGTCCAGAGCTGCGGTGTTCTGAGAAAGGGAACACAAAAATCCATAGGGGATACAAACCGCCGTAAAAACGAACACGCTTTACCAAATAAACCATAGAACCAGCATTACTCATAAACCATTGCTCCTGCACTTCATCACTCATCCACAAGGTGGCACTAACATCCTTATTATACACTACAGACAACAGATGAGCTTGTATTTATTTTTTGCTATTATTACTTGTTACTGGATTTTTGAAGGTTAAAAAGAAATCTATTCACATTTCAATGTTTTTTTCATCGTTTCAAAATGTTTTTTGACTGTTTTTCTCGTTTTATAATTTGTTTACATGTTACAAATCCTCTGTATTGCTTCGTATTCAAATCAATTATTATTATAAAGTTAAAAAAAAAAAAAAGAAATTGAACCCAATACGGATTAAAACATACGAAAGTAAAACACGTATGACTGTCAGAATATGTGAGTGTGTGAATGTGTGAATTTCGGTGTTTTGCAGATGTGTGAAGGGAAAATACCCGCAAATGAGTTTGACCAATCACTCAGCAGCATAAAGCACATTCCAGCAATGCAATCACAGCTACTTCAGTGTTTGTCAGTCACTTGGAAGGAGGGAATACGGTACTATAACCCCAAGATCAGTTCTCGAGTCTTGCTTACAGTGCAAAGAAACTTATAATTGGTCGGATTTTATTAAATATAAAACGTGTGCCAGATATCCACTTATCTCAAAATCGTGCTGCATCTTAAATGTCAAGCTTGGAACCTTTTCTAGACTTTTCCGAGGACTAAAACTTTCCAGATTCTTTTCTTATTGCAAGTTATATTATTTTAATAAACCTCTCACATCCCCTCCCAGCCTACTGAAGGGGCGTTCAGCATTCCAGACTTGTGTATTTACTAGATTAGTAAATATGAGGTGTGGTCTCTTAATTCCCAGAATGCATCTGTAATAAAACAGACTACAGGGGTCCAAACCCTCGCACGTACCGGAGCATTTAACAAGTCCAATATATAAAAGGTGACTTTGAAACAAGGGCAAGCTGACTGGTCGTCCTTGTGGGGAGCCAAACACCAATCCTAGATCACATCCCATGTCGTTTCCTTCCAAAGTTACCGCACAGCCAAGTCGTACGGATGGACTCAGTTTGTATGGTCCTGTTTTGTCTGGTCAGGAGAATCAGCAGGCTGATGGAATCATTCATCAACTTTTTGGTCATCATGCTGCTCACGCATTCTGTTTTTACGCCAAAGTCCACGCAAAGATTCTGATGGTTTTCATAATCGCCAACAAACAACTGGCTTCATCAGCTTCATATTCACTCACATGTTGAATAAAGCGTACAAGACTCATGTGATTCCAACCAAATCACGCCGTGACACTACGCGTCCATTGTGGGAACAAAATGGTCACCTTGTGCATTGCAGGATCAGGGTGTTTCATTTGAGATGAACAATCCCGACGACGGGTTAAAGCCCCGAGCTACTCATCAGAAGGTCAGGGGTTTAAGCCCCAGTACCTCCATGCTGCCGCTCCATGCCGGGTCCCTGGGCAAGGCCCTTAACCCTCAGTGACCCGGTGACATCCTGAAAAGATTTTCACTCTTCTGTAACGTAAATGAGACAAAACAAACCTTCTTCGCCTTATTTAAACATCTAACATCAGTAATGTACGAAAGTTCAGCTCCAAATACAGTGAAAGATTACGAGCACTGCTCTACCTCCTCGAGGGGGGGGGGATAATATCCATCTGGGAAAGTTAAACAGTCTGAGATGCCAGACACCAATCAGCCAATCAGCCGGCCGATACACCCAGGCGCCAATCAACCTGACGCATGCCTTTACGTATGCAGGCACGCAGGCAGCATTCATTGTGCGCTCCTTCTGCCGAAATTCTAATTTCCAACAGTCCCCATGTCTATACGCCAGGCTTCCAAACAGATGTGAGCATTTTTAATGCTAAGTGAGCCCAACACGGGTAGAAGTCCCTACTCCCCTGGATCAAGGTACCCCACCCCCAACAGCTCTGCGGGTGGCACAATGTGGCTGCCCACTGCTCCGAATGTGTGTGTGTGTGTGTGTGTGTGTGTGCATACTTTGGATGCAGAGCCTAATTTCCCTTGCAGGATTAAAAGAGGAAATCAAAACGAAGAGCTGCACTAGCAGAGCGTCTCCGGTTCAGAGAAAAGATTAAAACAACACCCTCAAATTCATATATTACCCACGGAGTCCCTGAAGGAAATTCCTCACATCCATTCTTAAAGAAAGAGAGAAAGAAATGACTGGAAGAGACGAGAGCGGAGCAAATTTTGCATAATTTTACAACTAAATAATCGACACACGATCATCATGATATAAAGCACAACAGAGCTGCAGTGATGCTGCTATCATACACACTCGAAATCAAAATTCTATTCAGCTATACGTGCGTGTGTGTGTGGGTGTGTGTGTGGGTGTGTGTGTGGGTGTGCGTGTGGGTGTGCGTGTGGGTGTGCGTGTGGGTACCTGTGCTGGACTCTCCCATTTCTTGAGGAAATCATCTTTGGCTTTAGCGAGAAACTCCTTCACTGTAAAGAGAAACATGATTTAAATTGTAATTTATTAAAGTACAGAGGAAAAAATCCCCCACAGTGAAACAGGATACACTCCATATACACCCCATCTCTCTCTCTCCATCTACCATTCTTTCTGTCTATCACTTTCTCTATCTCTCTCACTCCATTACATCTCTCTCAGTCCATCGCTCTCTCCATTTAGCCATCTCATCTATCGCTCTCTCTCTCCGTCCATCACTCTCTCAGTCTATTACTCTCTCCATGTCTCCTCATCTATCACTCTCTCTCTCTGTCCATCATTCTCTCGGTCTATTGCGCTCTCCGTGTCTCCTCATCTATCGCTCTCTCTCCGTCCATCACTCTCTTTGTCTATCGCTCTCTCTCTGTCCATCACTCTCTCTGTGTCTCCTCATCTATTTTTCACTCTCCATCCATCCATCACTCTGTCTCTCCTCGTCTATTGCTCTCTCTCTCCGTCTCTCCTTATCCATCGCTCTCTCTGTCCATCATTTCTCTCTCTCTGATGCTTGCTCGCCATACACATCTCTCAGCTGTGTGAACCCTCTCCATCTTTCCTGTTCTCTCTCTCACACTCTCTTTCCTTTGTGCTTTCTCTCTCTCTCTTTCTCTAAGATTATTTTTACTGAAATTTTAACAAAGCTGTATTTCTCTTTTTTATCCTGATATGACATTGAAGTTCATTTCCTCACTTTGTTGTAGCGTCTATAAACACTTGCTCGCTCGCTCTCTCTTTCTCTCTCAACATAACAAAAAAGTGCAGCCGGAGAAATCGAGAAACCACCGAGCGAACACTGCTCTCCTGAAGATATCAAAAAACCCGACTGTTCCTCAGCGCTCACACTGGAGACTCCTTCCATACACATCTCATAGAAAAGCATCAGCGAGAGGGTATTCTGATCAACCCGCACTCCTCTTACTCCTGCTGCTATTAAATGTTACCATTATTAACACTGTGACCAATCAGAGGCCAGGATCCAACACAACCGTGAGGCAACATTGAGTCCTGGGACAGGAGATTCCAGATGATGTTTAGAAATCAGAAATAAACGCGACGTGGCAGCGTCCATTAGGTTTTGTGCCGTACAGCTCGTGGTGAGGATGACGTGAAACTGAGCGCCGACTTCCCAACTCCTAACACGTAATCTAATAATCTCTAATCCAAGCACGCTCTTCCGCTCTCTGCCTGGTCCCATCATGATGTACTACAATCAACTGCAGCTAGTGCCTTGTGTGTGTAGAGAAATGTGTGTATGGGAAAAAAAAGTAAAAAAAAAAAAAAAAATATATATATATATATATATATATATATATACACACACACACACACACACACACATATGTATTTTGTATACACATATGTATCCTGTACACACACAGAGTATGTAAGAGCACCATTAAAGGTCTTGGTACAAACTGGAGCTAATATGTATATACAGAGTTAGTTACTAGAAATTCTAGAGTGTACATACATACATACACACACACACACACATACACACACACACACACACTAAAAAAGAACACACACACACACTAAAAAAGAACACACAGAAGCACACATCCCCCTCTTATCTTTATTGGGCTAATGTCTGTGTGGGAACGTCGCTATTCCCGGCCCTTCCCCATTCCTCTATGCTGTTCGCTCGAGAACATCAGGCAGCAGAGGAGCCTCAGGGGAGACGAAATCTACAGCCAGAACCTGCACCAAGCCTGAGAAAGCCTTCGACTTATCACAGCTTCGAAGCACATGCAAACACTTGCAAGGCATGCATTTACTGTGCACGCACACACACACACACGCACGCACACCCACGCACACACACGCACGCACACACACGCGCACACACAGTATGAATAAAAGCACAAAACTTTATTTCCTATTCACACAACTACAGTTATAACTTTTCCAGCAGTTCAGTGCTGCCGAGACTACACCCCATCCTCCACTCTCTCTCTCTCTCTCTCTCTCTCTCTCTCTCACACACACACGGTTATTTACAAGGCTGAGCTCTGATATTTTTACACGATTCAGATAAATGAAGACAGAGGGGGAGCAGCAACGAGACCAAAGTGCGCTCAACACACACAACTGGGGGGGGACACTCTGGGAAAGCTGTGCACCGGTGCGAATATTTTTGCACGAACCAACACTGAGCTGCTCTGCTCAGACTGACACACAACCAAGAAGTAAACCAGAAGCCGGAATGAATTTTTTCATTGTTCCATCAACAAGTGTTCAATATTATTTCCAGATAAGTGACTGAGTGACTATCAAATGAAACACACACACGTACACACTTTCTTCCCTTCTCCAGAACATTCCAGCGGCCAAATGTTGTTGAGCAGAACCGCACAGAGTAACTTACATTCAAATAAAGCAACAATACGACATTCTAAAACAATATGGAAGGGTTTTGGGGTTGGGGAGGGTTGACATTATCTTGACACTATAAAGGGGTTTGGTCGTCACTACCTGCAATAAACCGGGAGATTTAACAGTTTTATTTCACGGTGGTTCTTAAAACCGGTTTTGTGACACCGGCATCATATTTTGGTGGTTCAGCGCAGTTTGGAACCGCCATCAGCACCGCCGGCATGTGAAACATGCTCTTTACCCTACATTACACATTTTATCATCAATGCACAATATATATGTGGATATTTCACACATGTCGATAGTATTTTGCATCGAGACGTTTGTATCTGCACGCGCTCACTGGATTCAAAACAGTGGCTGGACGTGACGACAGTTCCAATAGGCAAGTACGCATGTGCAGACGTACATGACGTAGTTATGACGAAAAGAAAACACTGTAAAGTGCTGAATCTGCACAATGTCAACAGTAACTAACTAAGGAAGTAAAATGTGCACACAGTAAGTAACTGATTTAAATAATCATCTGGAATGTCTTTTAGGGTTGGGAGACAGTTTTACCTTCCTGCAATGTTCAGAATCAGAAATCATCAACTTTCAAATAATGTATACTTTCATCAACTTTCAATACATGCATAAAAGTACAGTATTACAGTATTACTGTAATATAGAAGAACAGTATTATAGTAATATAGAAGTATGGTATTATATTATAGTAATATAAAAGATCAGTATTACAGTAATATAGAAGGATAGTAATATAGTATTACAGTAATATAGAAGTATGGTATATTACAGTAATATAGAAGACCAGCAATATAGTAGTATAGTACTATTAGTAATATAGCATAGAGTACTATAGTAATATAGAAGTAAGGCATTATATTATTATGGTAATAATGAAGATCTGTAATACAATAATATAGAAGGATTGTATTATAGCAATTTAGTAGTACAGTACTACAGTAATATAGCAGTATGGCATTATATTATAGTAATATAGAAGTACAGTATTATAGTATTATAGTAGACATAAAAGGATAGTATAATAGTAATACAGTAGTACAGTATTATAGAATTATAGTAGTATAATAGAGTACTATAGTAACTTAGAAGTATGGTATTATATTATTATAGTAATATAGAAGTACCATATTTTAGTAATAAAGTAGTATAGTATTATAGTATTAAAGTGGTAGAGTACTATAGTAATATAGAAGTATGGTATTATATTATTATAGTAATATAGTAGTATAGTACTATAGTAATATAGATCAGTAATACAGAAGTACAGTATTATAGTAATATAGTAGTATAGTACTATAGTAATCGCTGTAGAGTACTATAGTATTATAGAAGTATGGTATTATATTATAGTAATATAGTAGTATAGTAATATAGATCAGTAATACAGAAGTACAGTATTATAGTAATATAGTAGTATAGTACTATAGTAATATAGATCAGTAATACAGAAGTACAGTATTACAGTAATATAGTAGTACAGTACTATAGTAATATAGATCAGTAATACAGAAGTACAGTATTATAGTAATATAGTAGTATAGTACCATAGTAATATAGATCAGTAATACAGAAGTACAGTATTACAGTAATATAGTACTACAGTACTATAGGTCAGTAATACAGAAGTACAGTATTATAGTAATATAGTAGTATAGTACTATACTAATATAGATCAGTAATACAGAAGTACAGTATTACAGTAATATAGTAGTATAGTACTATAGTATTATAGTAGTATAGTACTATAGTATTTTAGTAGTGGAGTACTATAGTATTATAGTGGTAGAGTACTATAGTAATATAGAAGTACAGTATTATAGAAATATAGTAGTATAGAAGTACCATATTATAGAAATCTTGAAGAAATATTATAGTAATTCAGGAGTATAGTAAATCCTTGTAATACCAACAACCCATTGTTTGTAGCAGGAAACAACAAATCTGTCTTAAACATTTACTGTTCCATGGGATACACGAGATATTTAATTCATCATTATAAATAAAGCGATGAATGATGAACAATCGGAGCGTATACAGCCGCCGAACACAAAAAACTCATCCTGTCGCACAATGTTAAAGAATCCTTTAGAAAATTCCTAAATCTCCAACATCTAATGGAGCCTTCCTTGTCTGAAGCCCCACCTCTGGTAGAAATTTCATGAAAATGGTTAGATTACTTTCTGTGTAATCCTGCTGACCTCCTTGGTGGAGGTAGAAGAAGCAACAGAGGCCTGGAACAAAAACTCTCAGGAGTTACGGATTACTTGCAGAGCGAAACAGAAACACAAGGAATGACTCATACAGATCACCGGGACACCCGACGCTATTGGGGTACGGAGGACAAGATTAAATAATATATCTATACTAAATATCCACTGGTACTTCGATCGGGATGTTTACTGAAACTTGCAGCAAATATAAACAGAGTTCAGTAAAACAAACAAACTAAACCCTTGCTTGAAGCCATTAAATAAATTAATAAATAATGTTCACAAACTAATACTTAAAAAAAATGTTTACATTTGTTTCAATATTTGTTTTAATATATTACTAAATAATAATACGCTATAATAAATATATTTGTTCTATGGATGATCCTGCCTTTCAAACTTCCACAACACTCTGTATATCATCTATTCAAATAAATTAAGTTTAAAAACAGATATGAAAAGTTTTATCAGAATTGCGAATGAGTGCATTTACAGTCCACACTTCTATCATAAAAGATCCCTAAAAAACCCGGAACCTCTTCTCCCTCCACCCTCACCTTCACTCAGCACCGCCGTCCCCTCCGACCCTCCCGGCGTCGCCTCTGAAGCTCGAGACGACAAGGACGACGGCGACTCCCTCTTCCCGCCACGCCTCCTGGAGCTCTTACGGTCACACATGAGCACCCAGTGTGCTCTACCTCCTCGTCTTCCTCATAAAAGCGATCTCATGGCAATAACCTGGGCGTCCAGTCCAAGGTTGGTGCTGGGTCTCTCGCGCAGGACTCTGCGCTCGGATCAATTTAAACCGTTGTCCATTTGTATCAATATGTATTCTGCGCGCAGCGCTGTCTCTTTCTCTTACACACATTAACACACACAACTGTATGGATCAGAGCAGGGACCTGGTCACCGAGGGGAGGGGCGCAACATTGCATGGTAGCCATAACATCACAGTTTTTACAACGAGACGGAAAACAAACAAACAAAAATTACCTCATCAGCCAAAAAGGTAGTGAAGAATTGGCTTTATGATAAGTGGCTTTATAATTTAATTATAATGAGTGGCTTTATAATCAAAGTGTGTGTGTGTGTGTGTGTGTGTGTGTGTGTGAGAGAGAGAGAGAATGATCGCACACTTATCCTCCACTCATTTTGGTTCACGATCAATCACACGGATCAATCGGTGCCGCTCAGGGCTACTGAGTCTTGCCATGACGCCAGCCAAAAGAGTCAAATTGGATTGCATCCACAACTGTTGAATTCTGTGTTCTGATTGGTCAGAAGGTGTTGAATTAATGAAACACCTATTACTGCTCCTCTGACCGTAAAACCACTGGATATTACATCACATGGCGCTTCTGTGGCAACAGCTTGTTCACAGGGGTCACTACGTTAACAGTTCTTTTTGCCTAATTGTTGCGATTTTCTCCTGTGTGGAAGGAGTCTCCAGAGTCAACTTTAACTTTTCCCACATCTTCCAGACAGGCGAGTTTATACTTTGCGATTTCTTGGAAAGAACCCAGCTGCAGCTTGACTATATGCTAAAGTTCTTGTTTTATTTATATTTATTTATTTATTATCTTTTTTTTCCCCACTTCCAGCATTAGTGGTGCCTAATTTTATTTTGTGTTAATACTCCCAGTGCCCTAAAGTTGTTGCCAAGGTGACCAAGTGAATAACAGCTTCCCTAAACAAGTGAATTTCTGTCCTTCTGTCCTCCTTTCTCTTTTAGGATTTTGCTGCTGAGATTGTTCTGAACTGATCTGGCCAACAAGTGGGGAAAAAAAGATGGAGCGGCTCCAGATTGGGCACCGGAGTACTGCTGGTGAAAAACAAAAGCTACCAAGAATTAGTGTCAATTCTCTCTCTTTCACACACACACACACACACACACACACACACACAGGAAATAAAGAGCAGTGCTCATTTGCAGGGCGAAGAAAGTGAGCAAGAAACTGAAGAGCAGAAATGAAAGAATGTTGGTGAGAGCGATACAGACAGAAGGAGATCAAGTGGATCCTCTAGGCACTAAATCACCAACCCCTTCCTCTTCCTCTTTTTCATCCTTCCTGTCCTTTTTTCTGATGCCTGCAGTCATTAATCCGCACCAAGACTTTCAGACAGATTGTTGTTTAAGATCAATAAATAAAAGATTACATGATCCGCCATTTACGCTTTGCTCAGCGAACATTATCGGTGACACCCAATGACCCCAAATGGACTTCAGTAGCATTTATACGTTATCATATCTCATAAACATGCAGCACACACACTTACGCAACACTTCCGAGATGTCTGTATAACCTTTCTTGATATACGTTTCAGTCTGTTCCTTTTTCTTAACTTTGTTGGCAACCGATAATGAAACTTTTGTTTATGTATAAGGATGGCGAGAAAGACTCACACAGGACACACATTTTTTATTTAACGGCTTCTTGTCTGAAGACACTGCCATGGTTACACTCATCCATCCGTATACTGAATCACTTAATCCTAGTCAGTCGACTCTGAGCGAAGGCGCGGTACACCCTGAACAGCTCACCAGTTCATCGTAGGGCCAACACACACAACAATTCAGACTAACACTCACACCTAGGGATCTTTCTTGCCTTGAGATGGACATTGAGTGAAAATAAACCATAACAAAAAAAAGCCCTAATTCATTAAGATGCATCAACAACATCACTGACTTCCTTCACAAAGCAAAACAGATTACACACAAATTATTCACCTTTAAATAACTACTTTTAGATAACGATGCTGAACAGTGAGCTTACAGGAAAATACTACAGTCTATACAGGAGTGATGCAGCGATGATTATACACTTAACAGAATGAAGATAAATCAGAAACCAAGTAATATTCAAGTACTTATTTCATGTAATGTTGGATCATATTGATGACAATAAGTAAACAAACAACACTCTATAGTAATAACAAAAATAACAGTCACTTTTTTGGAGAAAAAAAAGTCAATATTTATTGTGGCCGCCCTTTATTTTTATTACAGCATTTAATCTTTCAGGCATAGTGTTCACATATACTTTTATTTTTTCACTTGCTAAACCATTCCATATGACTTAAAGTTCATTCCTGCTATGCAAAAGTAAAAAAAAAAAAAAAAAAATTTGTGGCACCCTTCACCTTTTCTGAAAAACTGGTCTTCTCAATTTTTGTTTATTATTAATACTTTTTCC
>JBCNYG010000001.1:53690765-53702200 GCA_039654305.1 Porochilus rendahli | reverse complement strand
ACACACACACACACACACACACACACACACACACACACACACACACACACACACACACACACACACACACACTATGTACCCACTGCAGATGGAATGTATTGAATAATATAAATATTCAGGCACTGAGAG
Source organism: Porochilus rendahli (assembly GCA_039654305.1). Taxonomy (NCBI): domain Eukaryota; kingdom Metazoa; phylum Chordata; class Actinopteri; order Siluriformes; family Plotosidae; genus Porochilus; species Porochilus rendahli. The sequence goes on along the minus strand of JBCNYG010000001.1, from coordinate 53,702,071 downwards.
CAGAGCTCGGAAAATGTTTGCGTGTGTAAGTTTACAGAACCACACATTCAGTTAAGGGCACACAGTGTTTTAAATTTGAGATTATGGCTTTAAGATTTTTGCACATCCATCATCCATCCATTATCTACACCATTTATCTGTCAGGGTGGTGGGGATGCTGGAGCCAATCCCATCTGACTTTCGGTGAGGATGGTTTACTCCCTGAACCGGTCACCAGTCAATTACTGACATAAACCACCATTTCCACTCACCCTCACACGTAGCAGTAAGTAGGAGTAGTCAGTTGACTTGATGTGCATGTCTTTGGAATGTTGGAAGAAACTAGAGTACCCTGAGAAAACCCACACAAAAATGGGAGCACGTGCAAATTCCAGACGAGCCAAGAGATTCGAACCCAGCAGCTTCTCACTGCATCTCCAGTGTGCTTCCCAATATTATTTCATTTGTTGTTTATTTTGTGCAAAAGATGCCAATAGTTTTGAAGCTAACCATGTCCTGATCTTATCCATAAAATCTGTCTATCTTTCGGTGTGAAGTGTTTAAACAGAGTACGGCTGATTTATTCTTCTCTAGTGATACTTTTCCTTTCCGTAGATCCTCCGTGATGTCACGTACATGTAGACCAAAACGTCTGTCCTGAGCAAAGACAAAACAACTTCCATTTCGTACATTCTTGTCTACAGTCATATCTATATAGATGTCAGATGACCAGGAAGGACAGTATGAGTCCCTTATTAAGTTCGAGCCATCAGTTGAAAATGAATCGATTCATTCGTCTGCCGAACCGCTTTATCCTCTATTAGGGTGATGGGAAAGCTGGAGCCTGGGCGAAGGCAGGGTACATCCTGAACAACTTGCCAGTCCATCGCAGGGCCCACACATACAACCATTCACACTCACACTCACACCTAGGGACAGTGTGGAGCAGCCGATTAGCCTAATGTGCATGCCTTTGGACTGTGGGAGGAAACCGGAATACCAGAAGGAAACTCACGCAAGCACGAAATCATCTTCCAAACAGGAATATTGTGTTTCCTTGATAAATGTCACGTTCTGGAGTTTCTGTGTTTACATTCCTGGGTACAGTGTATTACTCGGGGAAAGGACGTTCAGCTCTGCCCGGCGTGAGTGTCGGTTTTATCTGGTTTAGATATGAGTCATCTTTGTGACGTCATCCTGAAGGCAGTATCGTTCTGGTTCTCTGGCTGAACTCAGCGTACGTTACTGATTAGCCCTAGCAGCGTTTTTTTCCCCTCAACCACTTAATCCTAATTAGGGTTGCAGGGAGGCTGGGGCCTGACTCAGCTGACTCTTGGCGAGGGCCAGGCACACCCTGGACAGCTCACCAGGCCATCGCAGGGCCAGTAGCAATTAATCACATGCGATTCAAGAAGCGTTAAGGTGATACAGCAAAGTTTTCTGTAAGATGTTGATTTAGTAGTTATGGAAAGAGACACCAGTGTTTTCTTCCACACAAAAGGATGCAGGAGTTTACACTTTAGAGTTCCTGAACTATAATAAAGAAAATAAACAAGTCGGAAATGTTGCTGTTTACTCAATAAAAATTGCAATCTTTAGCAAATTCCTGCATTATTATAAAAACAAATCAATCATTGTGTCTGAAACCTGGCCCTCGTTCACTATATTCATTCATTCATTTGCCAAACTGCTTAATCTTATTGGGACTGCCGGTAGGCTGGAGCCTATCACAGCCGATGACTCTGGGCGACGGTGGGGCACAGGCTGAATATCTCGCTAGCCCATCATAGGGCAAAGCACACAACTATTCACACTCACACTCACATCTGGGGCAAATTGGAACAGCCAATTAATGTGCATGTCTTGACATGAACTATGGGAGGAAACCACTAAATTAACGACTAAATTAAGGGGGGGTGTGCTTGCTTGGTTTTCTTCTGGGTACTCTGGTTTCCTCCCACAGTCCAAAGACATGCACATTAATTGGCTGTTCTAAATTGTCCCTAGTAACCCACCTTCGTCCCGTGTCGGCAGGTTTGAGTGAGAATGAGATCGTATTGTAACTTTAATATTCATATTTTCCGTTTTAGTGAATTTTTTTCGCGTCAGTCTACTACATAGTGAGTAACTACTACACTACTACATAGTGCATAATCATTCTCACTATACAGTGGCACGGGCGTGCAGTGGTTAGCACGTCCGCCTCACAGCAAGACGGTCCTGGGTTCGATTCCCGTGGTTTGGGTGTTCCTGTGTGGGGCTTGCATGCTCTCCCTGTGTTTGTCGGTTTCATCAGGGTTCCCCGGTTTCCTCCCACAGTCCAAAAAGCATGCACAGGATAAAAGGCTATGTGGCTGTTCCAAATCACCCCTAGGTGTGAGTGGGAGTGTGAATGCTTGTATGTGTGTTGGTCCTGCAATGGTCTGGTGAGCAGTTCAGGGTGTACCCCGCCTTCTCCCAGAGTCGGCTGAGAGAGGCGCCAGTCTCCCTACCACCCCAATTCGGATTAAGCTGCTTAGAAAATGAATGAATGAATGAATTCCCACTATACATCCGGACCCTTCTATATGGTGCTCTGTATATTAAGTAGGGGGGATTTCGGCCTCAGGGAATGTCTTGGTGGTAATGTGTGTAATTTTGTTTCATCCTTGGTTATTTTTGTATAACATTATATTTTGATCAGTGTTTAATTCCATCCCTAAAGTACAGACATCATATTTAATCCTTGCCCTTGTCTTATCATGTCTTTTTCTCTTACAGATTACAACACTACACCGGCGAACACCACGGACATTCCAAACAACACTGAAATTCCATCTCAGGTGAGCGGATTTGAAATATTTGGGATATTTGCTCTGTTCATATCTATAACCTGTCACAGAGACAATGGTTGTGTATGAGTTCATGTATGCAGAAGAGGGTAGATAACACTTTCCTTTGAAATTGTTATGTTAAGCAAAAGAAGGAAACACATATATTTACTTTTATGGCATTTGAAAGAAACCCTTATCCACAGTGACTTGGGGCCCAAAAGTGGTGGTCTGGCAGTGCTAAGATTTGATTTCTTGACTCGTGATCTCATCAGTTTACACCACAGGTGTGAAACTCAAGGCTCGCAGGCAAAATCCAGCCCTCCAACTTATTTTATGTGGCCTGCAAGAGCTTTTAAGGTATACTTCACTGTCGATCTCCTGTACCACCATTTCCCGGATTTCAGATTTCCCGTACAAAATCCGGCGCCGGACATTACTTGGTATTGCCGGGAAGATTTTCAGAGAAGTCTAGGAATCGGTGATGGGAGTCCGGGTCATGATTTTCCAACTTCCATCCTGTCCAACTGGTAAGAGAATGCCCCGGGGCAGGCTCAGAACTCACTGGAGGGATCGTATATCCTGTCTGGCCTGGGAATGCCTCGGGATTCCCCCAGGAGGAACTGGAGAGTGTTGCTGGGGGGAGGGATGCCTGGGTTTCTCTGCTAGACCTGTTGCCTCTGCAGCCTGACCTTGGATAAGCGGGAGAAAATGAATGAACAAAATGACCAACATGTGCAGTATTGGTTCAGTAGCAACACATATACCCACAAGGCTTAAAAAATGTGTGCATGGGTTTCTGTAAATTGCTTGCATTCAGAGGGAATGAAAAAAAACCCCCTATAACATCCAAACTTCACTTGTGTGTGTGTGTGTGTGTGTTTGTTTTAGGACCACAAGATCGTGGAGATTGTTGTACCAATAGTGGTAATACTGGTGGCCATATTAATCGGCGTGCTGGTCTTCCTGTTCTGTGTGGTGAGAAAGAAAAGACAGACGGAGGGAACATACAGACCGAGCGCTGAGGAGCAGACAGGCGCTCGTAGCGTCGCGGCACCGAACGCCCTCAAACTTCCAAAAGAGGAAAGACTCATTTAAAACGCCAGGACATGGTGACGCACCAAACATTTCACAAGAACGAGTCTCTCAGAAGTGCACGGGTGTGTGTGACACCTGAAAAGCGTTACAGCGGATGGCTGCTGATTAGTCACGCTACACTAAAGGCTCGTCATGTCAATCTGTGTATAAAAAACTCCACACCCATCATTCTGTCTCCCAAGAAAAGAACTATGATGCAGTGTAGACGGATCCATACCTGCGGAAAGGGTTCATGAGCTCAAAACCAAGACTGATCTTCCCTAGAAGTTGGGGGTGTGATTATTTTTGGTGTATATAGTCTAGAGGATGTCTGTCTTTTCTCCAGATGAGACTTTTCCCCCTGATTTTACCTGCTGCTGTACACTGTAATTCAGAGACACTTTAAAATAATTGTATAAATATATATTTGTAAAGAATTTTTTTCTTTTTTCTTTTTTTCTTTTTTTTTAAAAATCACTATTTTTAAGTTAGATGAATCACAAACCACTTTGATTTACCACCAGGGATTACTTACCTCACATTTCCTTATCCCTGACTTATAGATCTGATTTCCCAGAAACCTTTGCAGTCCAGAAATCCCATTTCACACAATCCACAAATTTCTCTTAATCAAACTTACGATGAATGTACTTGAATTGTATTTTGCATTTTTATTTTTTGGGCACCACATTTCAATTTAAGTATAAATTATCAACGGTACCTGAAGATCAGTTACATAAACGTTATGTTTGGTTTTTGATTTCATCCCATCATTTCAGTTCTTTTCTGCTCTGAGACCTGCTCCAGCATAATACGGATTCAGTGTGGAATTTCACATACTGAGATATTGATATATTTGGAAAGAGAATGTAATCTGCTTTAGAATGAGGTATAATACATGATTATTGCATGAAAATGGACTGAGATACAGCGCTTTGTATGTCGCTAATCAGGAAATGCTACTTTTGAGAAAATAGCAATTACAGTTACAGAACCAGTTTCTGAATGTCCACATTTAAAACTCCATAACATCCATGTAACCGTGATCGTACTAGTGTCTTCCTAGCAACAGATGATTTCTAGTTACACCGAGTCATCTCTGTCATTGGTTTATGGCTGTATGATTCAGGGAGTCCTTCTGGGATTCTGTAAGTAGGGAGAGTATTCTGTATGGAATATAGATAATAAGGAAATACCCTGAGCAATCACAAAATCAGTTTGAAAATCAGTAAAATAAGTAGATTTTTGCATTGTTTTACAACAACTTGTACATGGAACAATTATTAAAGAATCATTTTAGCATGAATAGATTGTGTTTATGGAAATTTATACTTGGTCATATTGAAGATTATGCTTTAAAGGATGTATTTTTGGTGGTATCGTATTTTGACGCTATTTTCAACGTACTTTGTCTCTTACTCAGAACACTTCCTTGCGACTTAATCTGTATTATGCTGGAGCGGGACATGTTTAGTTAAATGATTAAATATTTGCCATGTTTATGTACACAAAGCACAGCCATTCAATAAAAAAATCACTATACACTTAGGTACTTATCTAAACACTTACACTGTAAACATGTAGATCTGATAGAGACGGCAAGGAAAAACAAATACGAGTTTTCGTTGTAAAAAGTTTGTATTGTTGTAAAATGCTACAGATATTAAATTATAACTTAATAAAATGAACTGTTCCTGGATTACTAACTTATATACTGTGGTTAGCATGACGCCTCACAGCAAGAAGGACCCAGGCTCGGCGGAAGGGGTCCTGTGTGGAGTTTTGTTCCAGTTGGGTTTTCCTGGGTTTCCTATGGGTACTACAGTTTCCTCCTACAGTCCAAAGGTATGCACATTAGGATAATTGGCTGTTCCAGATTGTGGGTGGTTGTTGTGCCTGTGTTGCCCTACAATGGATTGGCCCTATCTACCCCGTCTGGACTTCCCGTAATCCTGGTAGGATTAAGCGGTTCATCAAACGAAGAAAGAATGTAATGAATTAATAAGATAATAGAAGAGTGGGGCGGGTTGTTTTTTTGTTTTGAGACAATTCAGTGACAACGTAGGCCACAGGTCAGAAATTATAATGTGAAATAAAGATATTTTGTCAAAATAGTTCAAAACATTTTAAATTCTTTTGCCCGATTTCCTCAGTGTGGGAGACGGAACAGATCTAAAGCGGCACAGTGCCTCAGCTCTACAGACATTACGGTACGTGGTTATGAAGAGGAAAGTCATGCAGCGCAGGTCTATAACAGGCCTCAGTGTTACACACGCTGATGAATGTGAGCATTGTTGTAGTTAGTGGTTCGGTGTGGACAGGAATCGGGACAGCAGAGGATTTCTGAGATAGTGTGTTAACATTTGGGAAGTGTTGAAGGATATTTGTCAGAGTCCTGTGTTAGGAAAGCAAAGAAGATGAAAAAAATTCAAACTACTATAACCTCAAGCTGAAAATAATAATGTTTATAAACAGCAGCTTACAGACGTCATGAAGAGAAAACTGAACTTTATTTTTACTTTAACGGAATGTAAATAAAGTGGTTTTTTTTTTTTTTTTTTTTTACTGGAGCACAGAAGATTCTGTGAGTCAGTTGAATTGGTTCACTAAGAAGAGTTGACTCTTGAGTCCCAAATGACTCATTGCCTTTTTGATGAGAATTGGAAAAAGATGCAGATATTTTATCCTGCGAAGTTATTTTTATTTACTTATTTTTTTTAAACTGTAGTTTTAAACTGTAGTTCAAACCTTAAGTCTAAACACCATCATGCACAAAGAGCAACAAGAGCAATGAGAAGGTCTTTAAAAAAGGTGGAAGGGCCACAAAACAACAACAGCAACACAAAAAAGTGCGGTAAAGAAAAAAATGGTAAAGAAAACATGCTCAATTACCTTAAAGGCAGAAAAAGCCTTGGTGATGTAATGCCCTCTAGGATCATTACATTCTGGAAGATTTGAGTGCCCTCTAGGGAGCCACTATATGCAAGTAAACAGGAAGAAATCCTCTTTAAAGGTGCCTTTCAGGGTGTTCTTCCTTGACAGTCCAATGATAAAGTGCCCTCATCGGGTGTTTTCCATGAAAAGAGTGACATGGAATGCCCAATAGGCTGCCCTATATTCTGAACAATGAAGTGATAGTGCCATCTAGGTGCTTAAATGTGCGCTCTGGTATCCCTAGAAAAGTATAGTAGAAAATTATGCTCCCACTTTTTCGTTTACCCCAAATTTTTTTCGGGCCCTGACACACAGACAGGCTGTGCCAACCCCTGCTGTAGAAGACAATCGTGAAATATTTTTTGAAGAGAGTGGGATATATTTATGATCATTTTAGGACCACAGCTCAGAATTCTCCACTAATTATTCAGAATTCACTTTATTCATATCAGCCTTTATTGACGAAATCTGTCCATAACCTGAATTTAGTGCTCTAGGAAACTGTGGGCACTTTTTGCTCACATTGCAGAAAGTGCTATTCGCCCTCTTTTGCATACATGAGCTCACAGAAGCCTTTAATTGGCTTGGATCTCTCTGAGGAAGTATGATATCGATTTATTTATTGGAACTGATGAGCTTTAGTTACATGGACAGTTAAAGCTGAGTCATTTACGGGACATAATCGGACTTTAGGGAACGCTGTTATACCTATGCGAGAGCACAGTGGCGTAGTGGTTAGCATGTTCGCCTTTGTCCAGAGTTGGCTGAGATAGGCTTCGACGCTAATAGGATTAAGTGGTTGGAAAAATGAATGAATGAATGAATGAACGTTGTACCCGTCAGGCTACACTTACACTATTTCTTGCTGCTAAGCACTTGTAGATTGTTTCAGTAACGTTTTTTTGTATTATACCATCACACAGTCATGTGACTGGTATTCATGTTGGGTTCAAAGCCCTTTGAGATGATGCTGAGGTTAATGAAACTAAAACCAAACCAGGTTCTTGGGGGTAGAGTAATCCTTTATTCAGATGTTGACAGAAGTTAATTTATTCAAACATCGGAAGGCTCACAGTTGATACATCTTTTCTTGTGAACGTGGAAATGACTCACAGTGTTACAAAAACACAAACGCAAATGAAAGGAAATTACACGATTTGTTGAAAATGTCACTGCTTTTATTATCGAACACCAGAACTGTGATGAAGATCGGGATCAGCATGGATGGATGGATGGATGGAAAGAAGACAAAGGGCAAAGGGCGTAGTTTAGATTTAGGCGACCTCCTCTTCGCCCTCCTCCTCGAATTCGCCCTCCTCGGCGGTGGCGTCCTGGTACTGCTGGTACTCGGAGACCAGGTCGTTCATGTTGCTCTCAGCTTCGGTGAACTCCATCTCGTCCATGCCTTCTCCGGTGTACCAGTGCAGGAAAGCCTTACGCCTGAACATGGCGGTGAACTGCTCGGATATGCGCTTGAAGAGCTCTTGGATGGCCGTGCTGTTGCCGATGAAGGTGGCGGCCATCTTGAGGCCACGTGGTGGGATGTCGCACACAGCTGTCTTGACATTGTTGGGGATCCATTCGACGAAGTAGCTGCTGTTCTTGTTCTGGACGTTGAGCATCTGCTCGTCCACCTCCTTCATGGACATACGGCCACGGAAGACTGCGGCGACGGTAAGGTAGCGGCCGTGGCGCGGGTCGCAGGCTGCCATCATGTTCTTGGCGTCGAACATTTGCTGTGTGAGCTCGGGCACGGACAGAGAGCGGTACTGCTGGCTCCCCCTGCTGGTCAGAGGTGCAAACCCGGGCATGAAGAAGTGTAGACGTGGGAAGGGCACCATGTTGACAGCCAGCTTGCGCAGGTCTGCGTTCAGCTGCCCTGGAAAACGCAGGCAGGTCGTCACGCCGCTCATAGTGGCCGAGACCAGGTGATTCAGGTCGCCGTAAGTGGGTGTGGTCAGCTTCAGTGTACGGAAGCAAATGTCATAAAGTGCCTCGTTGTCGATGCAGTAGGTCTCGTCGGTGTTCTCTACCAACTGGTGAACTGACAGTGTGGCGTTGTATGGCTCCACCACTGTGTCGGACACTTTGGGTGAGGGCACCACGCTGAATGTGTTCATGATGCGGTCAGGATACTCCTCGCGGATTTTGCTAATGAGCAGCGTACCCATACCTGAGCCTGTGCCGCCACCCAGGGAGTGAGTGAGCTGGAAACCCTGCAGGCAGTCACAGCTCTCCGCCTCCTTACGCACCACATCCAGTACAGAATCAACAAGCTCCGCCCCCTCAGTGTAGTGACCCTTAGCCCAGTTGTTTCCAGCACCACTTTGTCCTGAAAGTGAAAATAAATACATTCATACATGTAGAGAAATTTTTTTAGCTCAACTTAAATTTATGTAGAATATGGTATATTTATTTTCCATGTTTTCGTATATGTAGATTTTCCATCTCTATCTACATTCCAAGATACAGAAGGATATGTCAGTGGTTTTTAATCATTATACTTTATAATCATTGGTTTATAATCATTAACATCACACTCACTCTCACACAGAAACGTCCTGAGCCTGTGAATCAAACCCAGGCCGTTTTGTAGTGAAGCGGACGTGTTACTCACTGCACCACGGTATAATATCTAAAATATATGTAATACGATGTGACATGGCCGCATGTCGCTATTAGCACGTCCACTTCACGGCGAGAAGGTCCAGGGTTCGAGTTTGGCTCTTGCGTTTCTGTGTGGAGTTTAGACTTTCTCCGCATGCTTGTGTGGGTTTCCTCTGGTGCTCCAGTTTTCTCCCACAGTCCGAAGACATGCACATTAGGCTAATTAGCTGTTCCAATTGCCCCATGTAAGTGTGAATTGTTGTTGTGTGTGTCGGCCTTGCGATGGTCTGGTCAGCTGTTCAGGGTGTACCCCACCATCCACTAGTGTTGGCTAAGGTAGGCTCCAGCCTAATTACCCTTAAGTTATTAGCAGAAAAAGATTGTGGGTTATTTTTAAAATAATTTCTATTTCTTGCACATGCATACCTAAATGAAGAATATTTATCAAAATAATTATAGATATTTTTAAGTGTGATCATTATCAGAAACATAATTAAAGATAATTTCACAGTTTAGAGGCTTATTTCTCTCCTAATATATAACTCTATCTTTGAGCACAGTCAGACCATGACAGTGAAGGAAGGAGTGGAATAATATTGTGAAAGATGTAAGTATATTATATTAAAAAATGAAACAGACTTATAAGGCATGAAAAGCATCGCATCTTTCTTTGTCTTCTCACCAAACACAAAGTTATCTGGTCTGAAGATCTGTCCGAATGGGCCGGAGCGGACTGAGTCCATGGTGCCCGGCTCCAGATCCACGAGGATGGCACGGGGGACGTACTTCCCACCTGAACACAGGGAGATTAGTGTATAAAAACTCTTCAGTCATAAACAGGTCACATTCCTTAAATTGATTGTTATTAAAACCTAAAGTTTTGTATTAGATTTGAATTCACATCTATGCACTGACTTCTTCTCTATCCCAATTATAATGCAAATAATTTCTTGAAAATGTTGACAAGAACTCGTTGTATGATATTAAACGCCGCTGCTTGTTACATGTCACTACCTGTAGCCTCATTGTAATACACGCTGATCCTGTCTAACTGCAGGTCACTGTCCCCATGGTACGTTCCAGTCGGGTCGATGCCATGTTCGTCACTGATCACCTCCCAGAACTGAGAGAGGTAGGAAAGTAGAGGAAATGGAGGAGTGTGTGTGTGTGAGAAAGAGAGAGAGAGAGAGAGAGAGAGAGAGAGAGAGAGGGAGGGAGGGAGGGAGAATGCTTTAGGCTGCAAATCAAATGCACATAGGATCTTGCAAAATGAAAAATTAACTAATTAACACACAGATCTGTTAAGTGTTCGTGTTGTTTATTGATAACATTGTTTGCCTCACTGCTGTATAACAATAATGACATCCTTCTGCAGAAAAACTGGATAAATCTCCATTATGTCATTTCGCACACAAAACTGTAACACTGTGTGTTGCATATTTCAAAATACAGTATTGTGTGTATGAATAAAAGTATCTGAGAGGTGGCATGAATAATTCATTGTATTCTAATCCAGTGTGTATTTTTGCAAAACAAACAAACAAATGAAAGGATGCCAATCAAACGTGGAAGTGTAAGATCAGAAATCAGTGCTTGTGAAATCTGATTTTAATCTTTGATAAAATGCAAGAGGTAGAGGGTTGTAGGCTCCCTCAAGTAATCAATCAATCAACCAATAAACATAAGAAAGAGGAGGTGTCCAGACCTATGTGTTTGTGTGTGTGTGTGTGTGTGTGTGTGTGTGTGTGAGTGTGTGTGTGTGTGTGTGGTATAAGGGGAAAAAATAACTACAATTTCCCTACAGACCCGTTTCGTGGTTGCCCACTCATCAGGGGATTTCTGTATCACTGTATTGAGCACTGTCTTACGGAAAATCGACCCAGGATTTTATATATAAGA
>JBCNYG010000001.1:53547118-53558728 GCA_039654305.1 Porochilus rendahli | reverse complement strand
TAGATAGATAGATAGATAGATAGATAGATAGATAGATAGATAGATAGATAGATAGATAGATAGATAGATAGATGAACCTACAGAAGTCTAATAGAGAGCAAAGGCTATAAAATGTATAATAACTGAAGATAAAATGTATAAAAACTGAAGATAAAGCTATTAAATAATTATAAATTCAAAGGTACATGGTAAAAGTCATGTGATGTTTGTGGATATAGAAATAGTTGCGCGTTTACCTTTATTTGTCATACCAAAGGTGGAGCTGTGCATTTTTATTTTTTTATTGGTACAAGGTTTTTTCATGAAGCAGAACCCAGCAAGGTTCCTACTTCGACCCGTTATATGCTGTTTAAGAGAATATATGTCCATTTCTGGTCTCAAAATTATATAAATATTTACCTTAAGGTCCAAAAAATAGCCCTATAAGGTACAGTAGTGCTGACTGTACTTACTGATGACCAGAAATAGACTCCAAATAGCCAAGACCTAAAATAAAAGCTTTAAGAAACAAGTTTTTGCCTTTTTCCTGTGGCTTAATTCATGTCTATGCTTAAATTAAAATAGTTTACTACCATAAAACAAGGTTGGACAACAATAAAGCTATGACCTAATCTAAGGTATACATGATGCAAGAAAGCTCAAAACTTCACAAACAGCCAGATAACAGGATTAACAACAACAACACCAACAACAGCCAAAAATCATCTACATTCATCTACTTTTCTTGCCAACATGCATTTCCCTTATGACACAGAGATTTCTATAGATTTACAAAAACTAAATTCAATCTCTTATAAACACTGCCTTCAAAAACAAAGAATGCACTTAAACAAGTTTATTTAGTCAGAACAACCCTGGAAAATGATTTATAAATATCAAGCTTATAGCTGGAAAAATATCCGCTTCGATATTCCATTTGAGTGCTCAGAGCGAACTTCATTCATATCATTTCTTATAAATGATCTGGAGTAAATATTTGAGAATTTCCTTAATTTTTTTACCGGACATTTGACTAAACTGTACCTTGTCCTGCCTCTGCTGGTGGTACTGGTAAGGATTCACTCTTAAATGGTTTTGTACCAGCTGGAATGGTGGATCCAGTGTAAACCCTTCCTTTTTTTAAGATTTAAGGTACATAGCTAATTTTTTGATGAAGCCTTACATGTGAATTAAATGCATTTATGTGTATCTAAAGATGCAAACGTGTACTCTTTATGGTACTCAGGAATCATTCAGGTTTCTAAGCTGAGAGATCCTAAGTGTCAATATCAATAGCTATGGTTAAGATATTAATAGTGAAAAATAATTTTCTGTGTCTTGAATGTTGTGAATCTTATCCTAATATTTCCACTGTAATCATTTTACAGAAACGACTACAAATCAAATAATATTTAACTTTCTAAAATATAATAAAAATTATTGTTATTATTATTATTATTATTGTTATTATTATTATAACTATTATTATTATTATAACTACTACTACTATTATTATTATTATTATTATTATTATTATTATTATTATTATGGTTATATTATTATTATTATTATTATTATTATTATTATTATAAGATGATGCACTATATCCATAGGATACAATGGGGATCATGCATATTAAAGGAAATATAAATAAACACATCCTGTTATATATCAGATCAGTATGTATTTATTCAATCACTACTTTATTAATAGAGATTCTTTCTGCTTTATTATAAAGACCTTCAGGTTAATCAGGCTGCAAACATGATCCTAATCTCAGAGGCTCAAACAGAACATTTCACATCAAATCCAAAACCCCTTACAGAAAAACACATTTGCTGTAAGAATGAAACACGCAAACTTCCCACCTTTCTTTCCCTCCTTCGCGTTTTCACTCTCCGCGCGCGCGTCCCGACTTCTCGCGTCGCACCCGCTCATTTCCCGAAAAACTTCATGGCCGCACTGAGCTCCTAATCCCCGCTGCTGCTGCTGCTGCTGATGATGATGATGATTATAAGGATTTAGTTGTTGTTGATGTTTAGACTTTACTCTTTGGATTTTAGCATGGAGTCGGCGTTTGAGCGGCGCAGGAGGACTGGCTGATACACACACACACACACACACACACACACACGCATGCATGCACACACATACACACACGCACACACACACCGGCGCACACTGACACGGTCCAAAGTAAAGCGCGAGCGCACCGTCAGGTCTATTTGGATACGCGTGACGTCATCGCTCCTGCGCCTAAAGCGAAAACGGACAACTTGAAGCACGAGAGCTTATGTGGTAAATCAGAAATACAGGACAGCTTCTTTTGCACGCGCGCGCGCACACACACACACACACACACACACACTACTTGACGCACGCGTGCACGCAAACCTTACATACATTCATCATACAGTTTATTGGGAACACCTGTACACCAATCAGGATCCAATCAGCCAAACACGTGACAATAGTGAAATTCATAAACTCAAGTAGCGGAGGATGGAGCCTATCGCAGCCGACTCTGGGCAAAGGAGGTGGTACACCCTGAAAAGCTCCCCAGTTCATTGCAAGGCCAAAACACACACACTCACACTCACACACACTCATGTCCACACCTTGGGACGATTTGGAACACCCAATTAGCCTTGTGTGCATTTCTTTGGGCTGTGGAAGGAAACTGAAGTACCCAGAGGAAACCCACACAATCATGGGAAGGACATGCAAATCCAAATTTGGATTAAGAAAATATATGAATGAATGGTTTACTATTCTGGGATACTGGATATTATTATCTATTCAAAACATTTGCTAGTTTCTGACTGGTGAAAAGGTGTAGTAGTTAGCACATCTGCCTCACAGCTAGTGTCCTGGGTTGGAGTCCTGGGCTCAGCATGGGTGTTTCATTTACATTTCATACTTACATTTACTGGATTCGGCAGATGCCCTTATCCAGAGCGACTTACCTAAGTGCTTTGAATTCACTATCAGTGAATATATTTTGATACTGGCTCACTAGGACGCAGGATAAGTACACCTGTTGTCAAAGCTCAACAACATTGTGGTAATCCAAGTACTTCCGAAAAAAGGTTGGTTTTCAGCCATGGTTTGAAGACACTCAGTGACTCAGCTGTCCAGACATCTACAGGAAATTCGTTCCACCACCTCAGTGTGAAGTTTGTACGTTTGCATGTGCTTTCATGGGTTTCCTCCAGGTACTTCGGTTTCCCTAATAGACATGTACATTAGGCTAATTGTCTGTTTCTGAGTGTGATTCTGCTTGTGAGTGAGTGTGTGTATTGCCCTGCGATGGACTGGCGAGCAGCTCGAGGTGTACCCTGCCTTCACTCAGAGTTGGCTGAGATAGGCTCCAGCCTCCCTGCGACCATAGTAGGATCAAGTGGTTCAGAAAATGAATGAATTAATGAATAAATGAACGATTGGTGGGAAGCCATAACTCACACTTGATATTCTACTGGCCAGCTTATTCCATTATTGACATCAATGGCTGAATAAGTTCAACAATCATCGTACGATTGATGTCACTCCTCCCTCTACAAGGAACTAGGTAAGCTATATGATATTCCAAACATAGATATGGTTTTTAAAGATTATGTTACTTTTTTAATAAAATTCTTTGCTAAAGTTTAAAAGAAAGACAAAATATTTGTAATAAATAAAACAATTATAGAATTTGGCTTTCGTATGATACAGAGAGGCAGCACGGAGGCATAGTGGTTGGCACATCTACCTCACAGCAAGCAGTTCCTGGGTTCGATTCCCGAACTCAAGCGTTTCTGTGCGTTCACGTTTTCCCTGTGCTTGCGTGCGTTTCCTGCAGGTACTCTTGTTTCCCTTCCAAGGTCCAAAAATATATACATTAGGCTGTGAATGTAAATGGATGTGTGTGTGTTGGCCCTGCGATGACCTAATATGCTGTTCAGGGTGTATTCTGCCTTTGCCCAGTGTTGGCTGAGATAGGCACCAGCCTCCCTGCAACTTTAATAGATGTTAAAAACTGTAAGAGAGGTAATCTTCCCTGGCCAAAGGCCTCAGTGGGAGTCGAATAATTCTCTATATCATACTTCGCCTCATTCAGTAATGTACAAAGTACACAATCAGCTCTTGTTCATCTATCAGTGAAAAGGGAGAACCATGGGGCATATTTTATTTGATACTGACATGGTAGTGTCAGCACCACACACACAGACACAGCGTTACTGCTGTGTTTGGATTGAAACACCACCCGAGTAAAATCTGCTCAGCGGTGGTCCATTTACAAAGATGAGTAGGATAGACGGAGCTGACAGATGGGCTACGGTCAGTAATTGACCTACAAAGTGTGTGTAAATGTGTGTGAGTGTGTGTACTGTATGAGAATTTATACAGCCCAATAAATACAGGGTTTGTATTAGATCTAACACACATGTATCTGATGCAGTAACAAGATCGGCGCGCTGAAACACTGAGGAAAGAAGATGAGAGCACGTGCGTTTCATTAGATTCAAACAAGAGACTCTGACACACACTTCGATTTCTGGCGATTGGCAGACGCTTTTATCCAGAGCAAGTTACTTTTTATTTATTTTTTTATACAATTGAGCAATTTAGGGTTAATGGCCTTACTAAATGTCCCAAAAGTGGCAGTATGGTGGTACTGGGAATTGAACGCCTGACCTTTGGATCACTAACCCAGAGCCTTAACCACTGAGCTACCGCTATTTTCCAAGTTTGAAAACAAAACATTTGAAATTACTTACCTTCCTGTTTGCCAGCATCACTGACTGCTGATTCTTCATATTCTCATGCACGAGCAAGCTGGTGGTTGTGCGCTCAGTTTCTATTGGCTAATGGGTTTCTTCCGACATTGCGCGTAGGCGGGGTACACCCTGAAATGGTGTAACCAAACATTCGCAAGTCCAACACGCACATAACCATTCACACTCACACTCACACCTAGGAGCAATTTGGAACACCCAATTTTGGACTGTGAGAGGAAACCGGAGTACCCCGAGGAAACCCACGCAAGAAACGCCTTTGCTGAGACCCAGGATCTTCATGCTGTGTGGTACGCCACCGTGCTGCGTCCTCCTGAATCATTCAGTGGAATTCATCCAAGCAGCAGGAAGTTTTTTCCATCCTGGTGGGTCTGATTAACTTCTGTGTATGTAAAAATGTCTGTGAGGTCTACCATTCTACCAAACATGCCATATAGATTGAATATGTTGCTGCTACAACCTTGACTTAACAAATCCATCCAACCTTGCTGTTATGTTTCAGGTATACAGACAGCCTTAGCCGGCACAGGATGTTATAAAGACACACCAAAAGCATTTCTTTTCCTGGTTTGTTACATTCTTGAATGACGCGCTGGTCTAACTTTTTTGCTTGAAAACAAAGAAAGGTTTTTGCAAAGAAGATAGACCACACCTCAGTACTTTTGAATTCGCAATTCTGATTGGTCAGAAAGTGCTGACACATTTCCTACATGATATCATTTAAACTTTATTTAAATTTATAGTCATTTAAACATGTCATTTAACAAAGAAACATGGAGCCATTTGTAGGATTATTGGTAAAATATTTATTAACGATGTCCTCAGTATCAGGAGGAATTTGCAGCACAAGAAAGATTCCGGAGACTTAAGCATGTGCCTTATGGTTTCTATATAAGTCTTATTAACTTTAAACAAGGACGGCACGGTGGCATAGGGGTTAGCATGTCCGCCTCACAGCAAGAAGATTCTGGGTTTGAGTCCTGGGCTTGGCGAGCACATTTCTGTATGGAGTTTGCATGTTCTCTTTGTTCTTGCATGGGTTTTTTCAGGGTGCTCTGTTTTATTTAGGCTACCGGCTGCCCCAGGTTTGAGTGTGAATGGTTGTGTGTGTTTTGGCCCTGTGATGGACTGGTGAGCAGGGTATATCCATGCCTTCACTTAGAGTAGGTTACAGTAGGCTACAGCGTCTCTGCAGCTCGGCAAATGAGTGAAGGAATGAACTTAAAGCTAAAAGGAACAAATGCTGAAGAGTCAACATAAGTAATAACAGGATAACAGAAGCTCACCTACTCACTTATTTGCCTGACTGATTAGTCCTACTAAGGTCATGGGGAGGCTGGAGCCTATCTCATATAGCCCAATGTGCATGTCTTTGGACTGTGGCAGGAAACCCATGCAAGCACAGGGAAAGCATGGAAACCACACAAAATGTCTATACCATTGAAACTCCACACAGAAATGTCTATACCATTGAAACTCCACACAGAAATGTCTATACCATGGAAACTCCACACAGAAATGTCTATACCATTGAAACTCCACACAGAAATGTCTATACCATGGAAACTCCGCACAGAAATGTCTATACCATTGAAACTCCACACAGAAATGTCTATACCATAAAACTCAGCACAGAAACTCGCACACAGTGCCTTCTTGCTGGGAAGCGGATGTGCTTAAGTATACACCACCATACCACCCATAAAACAAGCAGATTCATTATATCCTATGACAATAAACTATAAGCACAAATGTTTAAAAATCTAATTGTTGTTGTGCAAGTGCAATAAAACATCCCAGTTGACACTGTTATAGGAAATCAATCGACTTTAGGGTGATGATAGTATTACTATGTTATGTTTTATTTCCTATATCATGTGCTGACTTTTGCAGTGGAGGCTCAGTGGTTAAGGCTCTAGCTTACTGCCCTGGAAATCAAGGGTTCGAGCCCCAGTACCACCATGCTGCCAAGGCCCTAATGATCTTTTTTTGTAATGATTCTGGGTAAGGGTGTCTGCCAAATGCTGTACATATAAATGTACTGTGTAACAGGGGCGATCTTCTTCAATCCCAAATAATTTTATTTTAGCATCTCCAGATAAAGTTCACTCTGCCTGAGGATTAAGCTGCATTAACAGTCCACATACCTTTTTTTAATCCTGGAAACTTGCTCCACTGACCAGTGAACCTCATACACAACAAACACAGTGTTTGTGCACAGCAGTCCCATAGGGATTGTGTGCATGTGTGTGTGTGTGTGTGTGTGTGTGTGTGTGTTACGCAGGCAAACACCAGGCATGTGTGACTGCAGGTTGACATAAATAACGAAACACAGAAGCCACGGGTCACTGTCCTATGTGTTAACACTACTGCTTTACTAATAAAATAACATTACCAAATACAATGTACATGTTACAGCCTCTGAGAGAGATATGTGTAAGACTGCACACATTCCACACACTGTTCTATAGAAATTCTTTAACCTGCAGGTGGGGAAAAAAATGAGGAAAAATATATGAGCGTTGAGTGGAAGTTCACTAAAAGTTCAAAGCATATTTTCTTCCAAAAGACCCCCTTTTACCTGCGAACTTCGTCCCGCGGCGAGGTTCAGTGGCCTCTTGTGCTGATAAGCCAGCGTGAGTCAATACAAGACACAGAGATTTTAGTTTTACTCAAAACAGCTGCCTCCTCTCATGAGGAAAACTGTTGAGGTCAGATTTCTCCAGCACATGTCTTCCTCTACCTGCCATATTATGCAATCAGTGGAATTGCAAATGCATCCAAAATAAAATCACAATATCCAGATTTAGGAACTGCCTAAAAGTGGAACGCCCTATGAGATTTTTGTGGGCTGTATTTTTATTCCAGTCATAATTAATTGATTCATTTGTGGATGTTTTAAAAGTCCAGTTTCATTGTTAATTATAAAGGAAGGGAAGTTTTTTATTGCTCCCCATCCTCATACAATTCGGTGATATCTAACAGCCAATCAGCATCAAAAAGGTTTAACTTTATAATACAGTAAATAAAACACCTTAGGATATAATATTAGTGGAAAATCTTACAACTGCGAAGGTGATTATTTTCTTTAAACACCTATCACTTACTCTCACTCAAGTGCCGAACTGCTTAATTTTATTATGGTCGACGGGAGTCTGGTGCCGGGACTAATCTCAGCCGACATTTTCTGACCAGCTCACCAGACCAGCGCAGGGCGACACACAAACAAATCCCAGGACAAGCAAGAACGTTTCTGTGTGGAGTTTTTATGTTCTTCCTTGTAGGTTTCCTCCGGGTACTCCGGTTTCCTCCCACAGTCCAAAGACATGCACGTGGCGCTCTGTTCCAAATTGCCCCTTGTGTGAGTGTAAACCATTGCCCCTCGTGTTGTATGTGTGCTGCCTGGGCGATGGACAGGCAAGCAGTTCAGGGTGTACTCCACCTTTCACCCAGAGTTGGCTGAAATAGGCTCCAGCCTTCCCGCGACTCTAGAAGGATGGAGCGATTTGGAAAATGAATATGTCAGTATGTATTGTAGTTAATACAGGTTTCTTTACTGTGAAATGCTGCTGCACCGATCCTAGTTCTGAATAAGCAAAAGTAAACACTTATCACTTCTGCTACGGCACTCAGATCTAGAGATTAGCTTTAATCGAGACTAATGTCATCTACAACCTCGAACTCCTCAGAGGTCCATCAGTCCTAACTTCCAGAACACAATCTTATGAACCGTGATCCGATCTGCACACACATACGTTGGCTGGTCATGCTTTTGGGAGCATGAATCCAGATGTTCGTTTCAATGAACCTCTTCTACTGATGAATGCTGAGAGGAACCCCTTGTACCCCTTGTACCCCTGTATTTCCTCCATATACGTGCCAAAGAGCATCTGATTACAATTATTTAGAAGGAACTGGCAGTGTGATATGTGGGCTGTCTTACACAATCTGACTAAAGTAAATATTGCCCAAGGGATTTCTTTCCAAGCCTGAGGCTGCTGTTTTGTGTATATTTAAACGTTTATTATGAGCTGGAGATTCGGTCATGTGATCCCACAGTAGCTTAAAAATAAAGCCCTGAACAAGAAAGATTAGTTGCCTTGTCACCGAACTTGTAACAATTGCTGCATGTAATAACTTTAAATTACATTTTTGAGATGTGAATTAATTGTCTAGAGATTACACAATATAATCTTGAATGATTAGAATATGAAAACTGTATCCATATGGGTATATGCTTTATCGAACCAAATAGTCTGAGATAAAACTCTCCAAGTAGCTCCAGATGTATGACCCAAAATGAGTGAGTGCCAGGAACAAGTCAGTAACAGCTGGAAAGAGAGATGACGACTTGAAATGAAGGCAGTTGAGATAGTAAGGGTTGGTAAATTATGTCCAAAACCATATCCTCTCTGAAGATGAGAACATTGGACTGCCGGGCACCAGTTCCCTTCTCAGCGGGACAAACATACGCAGACAAAGCAAGGAAATTTTTAAGAGATTATGGGACAAATATGCATGTGACAAATTATGCAAGAATACACAGATCATTAAAATCTTGCAGTGTAAGACAAAGTAGATGAAGACAGTTTTGGAAGCAGCCAGGGTGGCCTTTAAAGGGAAGCCATGTCAAAGTTTCTCAGTGGCTTGAGTTAACAGGAAGTGCACTAGGAACAACAGTTAAGAAGAACCGATTCATCCAGAAATGGTGGCCAGCTGTACTAAATTGTCAAAACTCTCCAGACATCTGGGTCCACTGTCCAAAACTCTCCTGGGATTAGGCTCCAATGTACTAACCTGTCAAACTGTCCTGTGGTTGGGGTCTATTGTAGTAACCAGTTAAAATTGTCCAGGAGTCAGTGTCTTGTGTAGTAAGCTGTCAAAACTGTCCTGTGTTTGGGGTCCACTTTAGTAACAAGTCAAAACTGTCTAGGGTTCAGGGTCCAAAGTTGCAACCTTTAAAAACATACCAAGGGTCGGGATCTAATGTAGTAAAAAGTCAAAATGGTCCAGGGTTCAGGGACCAGTGTAGTAGTCTTTTGAAACTTGCCAGGAGTCAAGGTCCAGTGTAGAACCCTTTAAAATCTGGCCAGGGGTCAGGGACCAGTGTGGTAACCTTTAAAATCTGGCCAGGGGTCAGGGACCAGTGTAGTAACCTTTAAAAACTGTCCAGGGGTCAGGGTCCAGTGAAGTAACCTTTAAAAACTGTCCAGGGTTCAGGGACCAGTGTAGTAACCTTTAAAATCTGGCCAGGGGTCAGGGACCAGTGTAGTAACCTTTAAAATCTGGCCAGGGGTCAGGGGCCAGTGTAGTAACCTTTAAAATCTGGCCAGGGGTCAGGGGCCAGTGTAGTAACCTTTAATAACTGTCCAGGATTTTATTAATAATAAAATATGCTCTTAAAGTCAACTTGAAGGAAAAGAAAGCTTTACATGCAAATGTGATTTTTTTTGAAGATTTTTTACTTTACATTTAATAAATTTGACCTTTAAAAATCTAAATAGTTTTAGTAGTATCCCAGAGAGAATTAAAGAACTTACAATAATACATCAGCATTGCTCTGTTCAATCATCATCTACACACGAAACATCCAATGACATGCAGAAAGAAAAGGTGTAATCCTGCAGAGCTCTTCTTCTCAGAGAAATGCATTCCAGGCCAATTCTCATTTCAGCACACAGCACAGTGCTGATAATATGTGTTTAGGAGACTTCACATATCATCTGGATATAACATCACCGAGGGAGGAGAGGAAGTACTTTAGTGTAGGATTCTGTATAAAACCCTGAAAATGCGATAAGAACTTTCTGAATACTTTAACAGGTGTATTGTGATTGACTTTCCCCCTTGGTGCATTTAAAAAAGAAATCTGTGGGGTTTTTCTGTTTCTAAATATTTAGTATTGCTTTATATATAAGTGTTTATGAGTTAAACATGACCTTTTTCCATTGTCTTGTACTTGTCTTGGTCTTGGCCATTGGTCTCACCAGTTATTCTAGCTGGTCTCAAATGAGTCTCAAGTTTGACTTGGTCTCTCTTATTTGGACTTAATCTTGACTTGAACTTAAAACTAGATCTTGATTTGTATGCAAACTCTTGACTTTGTCTTGACTTGGACCCTCAAGTTTTTAGTCTTGATCTTGACTCTGTCTCAATCTTTATTTGGACTCAAAACTCTTTGGACTTGATCTTGAGTCTGACTTGATTCTCTTTGGAAAAGGTCTTAACTAGTCCTGGTCTTGGTCCTTTCTTGGTCTTGAATACGGCTCTGCTTTACTTTACTTGGCAATGTTTAACTCATTACAAAAGAGATAAAACACTTTAAGGTGTGCTGTTAAAGAAAAAAATCCATAATAGTACGGAGGGTTTTGGTATAGCATGTACATTTACGGCATTTGGGTGATGCCCTCTACATGTGCTTTGAGGGCTCTATCATTAAATACTTTCTGATATTGTTTCACTGGGTCCCGGGCTGAAAATACCATTTGTTTTGAAAACACTTTCCGAAGGTAAGAAGGCATGTCAACTTTAAAAAAATCCTCAATAGTATCATTATTAAATCATAGAATAAATACTAAAAGTGCTAATTCAATCAATTGCGAAAGAGGAAGGTTTTAATCACCATTTGAGGATACCCAGTGACTCAGCCGTCTGAACATTCAGGGGACGTTCATTTCACCACCTAGGCGCCAGAACAGAGAGGGGTTTAGCTGAATGTCTTCCTTGTACCTTGATAGATTGAGGGACTAGTCAGACAGTGTTGGAGGATTGGAGGGAGCACGGTGTAGTGCGGGGTGTGATAAGTGCTTTGAGGTAGGAGGGTGCTGGTCTATTTTTGACTTTATAGCCAAGC
>JBCNYG010000001.1:53484634-53498453 GCA_039654305.1 Porochilus rendahli | reverse complement strand
GGGCTAAGAGTCTGATAAAAGCCTTATAAAACAACTAACTATAAAGATAATGATGTCTAAGGTGACAGAAACAGCATAAGTTTATGCACCTAGAACACATGCTATAAAAGTGGTGCTGCAGGTTTGAATGCTAGCTAGCTAGCTAGCACTAGCTGACTAGCACACCGCACTGTTTTAGCAAATATAAATTAAATGAAAAGCACAAACTTATTCCTCAGAGATGTTTATGGATTCAAAGGTTTACAGCAATACGAACCAAGCATGGTCACATCCCTTAAAATCTCGTTCACGTCTTTAAATCTCCTAAAAGGAGTCGACGAATTTCATGGTCGAGTTCCAAGAACGTCGCTGCTCCTAAACCGAGAGCACTAGATAGGGCGCGTGAGCTGCTCAGGACATATTGGGAGAAGTGCGGCGATTTGACGAAGAGCGAGTGATTTAGGGTGCAGCCTCGTACCGGTGGTTGAGTCCTGACTTTTCTTGTACTCACCGGTGTGTTTTCACGGCTATCCGCAGAGAGTTCCGGATGCAGTGCAGAGTGCAGTACATTTTTCTTTCCTGGCGTTTCTTTCCGAACAAATAAACAAACCACAACTGCTAATACCACAGCACAAACTGCTCGCACTCTCTAGCACACTCACAACCACATGGCGTCCTCTGCTCTCTTTCCCTGACCTACCCACGATGCACCGCGTCGACATCTGACTGCTCTCGTGGTTGCCAGATATTCTTACAAATCCCCAATTCTTTATCCCGCTAATAAACCCAACCCTTCTGAATAACCTTTCATAAAGCCTTTTTCTGTTCTATTCTTTCACAGGTTAATTTAACACATTTATCTTTTGTTTCTTTAAATATATTATTTGCATTTCATAATTTTGTGCTAGTTCCTGAAATAAGAAATCACACTATGTAAACCAATATATAAACTTTATTACAGTATACTTTAGACACGTTTCAGCTTTAATCTCATGTTAATCTGTTTTACATTCTCCAAACATGTTGTTCTAAACCAAGCAGTTTTAATAATCAGACCAGTGTTCTACAATAATATCAAATAAATGATATGCAAGTGCTAAAATAAAATTAAAAACCATTGCCGGGCCTGTTCCACTTGTTTAACACTTCATGAGCCTATGATTTCCTATCCGATCAGAGGTTGTGAAATAACCATTTTATATAACAGCTTATTTTTCTTTTTTAGAAAATAGGGTAGGAGGATTGAAAGATTAATAATATCTAGGCACATATCAATAATCAACCTTTCAAATCCACTTACCTTCATATACACCATCTATTTATCTAGATATATAGATTCGAACCACCTATCAAATTTGAAAGAGTCCCCTTGAATTAAATTATAAATGGCATTGTTCTTGGATTTCATAACATTTTATAATTTTCTTTGCAGTTCTCAACATCCTTTTCACAGAGAACTCACTTCCTATGTCCACTTTCAACTAGTTTTCCAGATTATTTCAGAGACACAATAAAGAGACACAGTCAGCAAAAGTTGCACAATAAAAGAATGAGATATTTATTAAATATAATCTTAAAACTCTTTCCTGGAGTCAGATATAGCCCAGTATGATGGAACAAACCTGTCCATGGACGGCATTAAAGGGTTACAGAACTGCTCACTGGTTGAGGGACGTTACACACATGCAGTAATAGTTTGTTGTTGTTTTTTTTTTAAGTAATGTTTGATATATCCTTCACCCAAAGCAAACTATGATCCTGCTTTATCCCTTGCGTCACCCTACAGAGTCGCCAGGACTTTCTTCACCTGCGTGTTGTCCTGGGAGCCTGACTTTCTCTTAATTGTGAAATCGTCCTGAAGCCTTGTGTTAAAGCTGGGGTTGGTAAAATGTTTTATATGTACAGTTATACACAAACTGTTATATTGGTTGAAAAAGTCTTGACACCTTGACAGCAATCAATAACTTGTATCTGAAAAAAAAAAATTGTCATCGATGGCCCCTGTATTCCTGCAAAAATGCAGACCAGTCACTGCCTTGCGCTCCACTGGGAAATACTGAATAAAAATGCTCGTCTCCCTGCTTGCGTGTGACCCTACTTCACACGAACCTGCAGTCAGAGTGTGTGTGAAGGGGCGAGCGAGAGGGTTTAGCCAGAGCCCTGAAGAGATGATCCCATCAAATTCTGCCTGCTTTCCAGATTACCTACCCCAGCTTGAAATGTACCAAAGCTATTTTTTCCCCAAACCACAAGACATTTTTGTACAAGTGAGCACTAAATGGGGGGGGGGGGGACCTCCTATACATAACTGTTCTGTCTATTTAATATAATTTAGAAAATCAACAATCATTAGCTAGGATTCGGTGCTGATGATCCTAAATGCCGGGAAAGTCCACATCCTTAAATTTTTGTGATGAACACGGTGCTGGAATGTTGGGATTTGTGTCGGAGGTGATGAAAAACTCAAACGAAATAATCGTTATAATAAAAAATAAAACACGCTCACTTGATCAAATTGGAGACGCCTTTAAGAACGACTAAACACATGCAGACCAACTTTAGAAAAATATGGGATGGTCACGTCTTACTCGCTGTTTTTTATTTATTTTTTTTTTATACATGACCTGCAAGTACTCAAGCATACGAACGACTAGCTAGAAGGTGATTCATAAGAAAACACCAGATACATTTCGAAAGAGGCATAGGAGGAGTTTAGAACTGTTTCCAGCCTTCTCAGCATGTGAAACACTGAGTGAGAGAAAGAGAAAATTTGAGAATGCCAGTGGCGATAAAAGAATGACCACAGAAATATTAAGTGGACAGAATGAAGGGGGGATGGTTGGGGGAGAGTGTTGCAGGAGGAGGAAGAGAACAAAAGGCTGAATGTAGTGTTCAGGATCAGGTGAGAAAATGGAATTTTAATCAAAGGAGATGAGCTGAGCCTCTGCGCTGCCTGCTGGAGGCTGCTGTCCCTGCTGCTGAGGACCACCAGGGGGCACCATCTGCATAGACAAGCATGCACAGACAAAAACCACGTTATTTAATAAAAGGATCAATTTACAAGTTGGTGCTCTGTTTATCTACATGTAAAAAAAAAACATCCCGTTTTAAATCATATTTACAGAGAAATCAAAAACTTTCAAGCACCCTGGTATATCTGCTGCATGAGAACTGATAAGTCCGCAGGTGTTCGTGTACTCCACAGCGAAGACATGACACACTCACCTGCTGGTACATGGGTTGTTGGCCAGGCATGTACTGCTGCTGAGGAGGCATGTTTGGATCCTGTCCAGGAAGTGCTGAGATCATGTTCTACAAGTGAACAAGAGCAGTACAATGTTTATATTTTAATTTATTCACTCACTGTGACAGTGCAATAGATCTGAAGGAGATTCTGTATTCGCTGTATGAGAATCATCTGACCTGCATGCTGTACGGCTGGTAGCCCATGTAGGCCATGCTGTTGGTCGGGGCAGCCTGGGACATCGGGGGCATACTCTGGGCTTGAGATGCCACATTCTGCAGCAAGGGGAAAAAAAAAGAAAAAAAAAAAAAAAGTGAGGTTTAAACTAGCATTTCAGAACAGAGGTAGAGGTCACGAACTATAAATAAATAAAAATAGACCACAGGGGTCCAGATGCTCCCGGCGAAAGGATCATTCCATTATACATCAATATAGAACAAGCATAGCTAGTTTAAAAGCCCCAACTTCAGCACATGGTATATGTACACACATTCAAGTGATATCTTTATCGGTTTCATCTGGTCGAAAAAAAATGTGCGGTCTCATCGAGAATCCTTCGAATATAGATTATCACATGACCCTGCACTGGCTGTGCGTCATACTGAACCAGGCCTTAAAATTTAAATCAAACAAATCCAAGTGCTTTCTTTAATGACTTTTTCTCTATGTATATTTTACATTTAACCTCAATTTGATTGTCTCGAGTCCAGTGGGTCAACCGCACTGCTCGTGTAAATCTGAAGTGCGGACGTGTGTATGAGATCGTGGAGCAGAGAGCTTTGTGTAAAAATCTGCATCTTCCACTATGACGTTCATTCCAAGTCAGATCGGAGCATAATTACCTGTTAAAGGTTTTTAATAATTAAACCTGGGGATTTATGACTTTATTTCGGACACCCATAACGGATTATGTGGGAAATTCAAATTGAACAAGCCATTCCTGGAAAAGTAAATATAAAAAAATAGATTACTGCTTAATTCTGTTGGGCTTTTACACCCGAGCCTGGTGGCTGATCAGGTCGGTGCTTATCCCCGGTTTCTGTAGCATGAAGCGACTAGGACACCGCCTGGATGGGACGCCATCGCAGGTTACCTTCCCAGTATTTTTACTGGTACCCATGTATACTGATGGATGGACAGAGGCACACTTGTGGTTAAGACCCTGCCCAGGGGTTTTAGCATGGTGGGGGTCCAACTGAGATTTGAACCCATGATCTCCCGATCGCGGGCTAAGCAGAACAATTACAAGTACGGTCAGCTGTGATTGCTTACATGGGAGCTAGGCTTAAATGCCCGGAGACCTAATATACAGTTTTGCCCCTGTGACCTTGAAAAGTAGGTCAAGGTCACTCACACATAAAATCATCCTAGCACTCATAGTAGTGAACTAGCATATCAAGTCTGAAAACCCCAGTTTCAGTGCACGGCAAGTAAATGTGAGCTGCTCCAGTATAATACAAATCAAGTCGCAAGGTCATGTTTTTAGAAAGAACCAAAGTAATTGGAAAATGGCTTTTACCTGGATGAAAATTAGATATCGCCAAAAAAACATCCTTAAAAGCAGAATCTTCAACATGACCAAGTTCAAATATCCATAAATCTATTCATGTTGAAATACTTCTTTAAGAAAGGGTTCCATGTCCACAGTGTTGTAAAACAATCGAAATATCTACTTATGTTGCCGATTTTCAAACCACTTTATTGATTGCTCAGGATATTTCCTTATTTGCTAAGAGAATACTCTCCCTACTTACAGAATCCCAGAAGAATTTCCAGAGTCATATAATGGTAAACCAATGAAAAGCCTCAAAACAGACATGACTGGGTGCAAATAGAACCTTAACTGTAGCTAAGATCACACTGATTGGTCGAAAGCCGTATTCATTTAATTTCTGGATGTTAGCGAGATACAGATACTCAGAAAAAGGTTCTGTAAGTGCAACTGCTATTTTCTTAAAAGTAGCTTTTCCTGAATGGCGACATACAAAGGGATGTAACCTCGTTTTAAAGCATGTTAAATTTCATAATTTAATAAATAAATTTCCTACTTAATCCGTATTACGCTGGAGTGGATCACAAATATCCAGAAACTAAACAGTGACAGGCAGACCCTCTCCCTATAGTTTCCGAGCCACTTTGTAGGAAGGAGCTAATAAAAAAGTACAACCCAAATATACAGCAGTGTTTAGTTCATTTCCTGCAGGTGAACTGATTCAGAATCAGGCGGAGCCCACTTTGCTCAGAAATTTTTTGTCCACTTGAATCATTTCAGAACTTTCAGATTTAAAAAAAAAAAACAAAACAAACAAAAAAAAACAAAAAGAAAGAAAGGACATTTAAAAAAGTAAATAATTGATTTATTATTTCGCCGTTTGTTCCAAGTCTGCATCTATTCTTACACTCCTGTAGCTCTTACCTGGTAGCCCTGTGTCGGAGTGGGCTGGTAGTTAGTATACGGCGGGCTGGTGTTAGGAGGTGGGGCCTGACCGGGGGCGGCAGGCTGCCCGCTAGTACCCGCAGTCTGATACATGTAGGCGTTCACCATGTTGGGATCTATGTGTAATGGAACGCAGTCTGCGTTAGTACATCAAACCTAGCTGAGTCAGAAGGAGTTCAGGTCATTTCAGATTTAACAACATGGAGCTCACCTGTAGCAGACACTGGCATGGCCTGATAGGGTCCTCCGCCAGCTTGCCCGGGCTGGTTCATGTAGACCCCGTGCATGGGCGAGCCCTCCACCGAGTTGGCAGGGCTGAACGTGCCGGGGTAACTGGGGGGACCAGTGGACGGATACACCACCCCTCCTGCCACATTAGGAGGCAGTGACTGCATCTGTAATGCATACGCACAGACACACATACACACACAAACAATTCAGACTGCAGTTCAATGGGCATCACGAACAGAAAATCACTTTTAACCAAAACATGCATATTATAGCCTGAAATTTATTTTTTATTCTACTGTCTGGACACACTGTCTGAAGCTCACCTGGGCATAAGGCAGCGAAAAGGCGGGCATTTGAGCACGCATCTGGATAGTGTGCTTCTGCTGCTCCAGACGCAGCTGCCGCTCCTTCTCCTGCTCCTGCAGACGCTGAATGGCCAGCTGCCTCTGCATCTCCAAATACTCCTGCAATCGATAAGGAACATCAACAACTGATCAATACCCCTCAGTCCATGCACCGCATTATAGAAGTTACGCCCAGTTCCATGATGGACACCAAAAATGGTGATGATTGGTGATGGCGTTTGAGTAAACATGCAGAATGCAATTTCAAGATGGCAGCTGCGGTGGCCATATTGGATATCGCAGCACAATAAAAATCGAAAGGCTTGGGTAGTTACACACTCCCAACACCCACACTAAACATGGGTGGTGATCAATGATCGCGTTTTTGAGTGCGCAGAATGCACCCGAGGACAGCTGTGTTACAACACCCCCCCTTCAAGCCCATTGGTCTGAAGGGTAAAAACTAGAACAGCATTCTTGGGGCAAAAAGGCCCTCTATGGGTACTGGTTTTAATTACCCATGTGCTCATCTTACAACATGTTGTACAGTATGTGCACGTGACCCAGCTGTGGTCGAGCCTGCGATTCAGGCACAGGACGGACAAGCCGACGTTGTTTTTTGGGGTCAATATCTCAAAAGGAGGAGTAGAAGAACTGGGCCAATAAAACTGCATCCACCAGCTTTATTTGAATCCATTCACATGGCAGTCACCTGCTTCTTCTGCCTCATGATCTCGAGTTTCTGAGCAAGCTGGATCTGCCGCTGTCTCTCAGCCTCCTCGGCTGCACGGCGCAGTTTCTCACGATGCTCGTCCCTCAGAGCGTTCAAAGCAGCCCGTGCATCCCGAACCTGCGCCAGCTTATCCTGCAAGCCTTCATAGTACACTACAGAGAGAAAGGAACCAAAACATCAACACCCCCTGCTTGTGTTTCATATTTCATCTCAGTACACAAAATGTGCTATTACACAAAAAAAAAAAAAAACACAACAACAATCCTCAAGTCAACACACTCGATACCAGTTACACAACTGCCACGTTATAGATCCAACATTCAGAGCTCATGCACAAAAACTACAAGGCGTGACGGTGTTGACTCACGTCTCTTCTCGTCGAGCTGGTTGAGGAGCTCAAGCAGCTGTGGGTGCATGTTGTTGATGGACTGGAAAAGGGAGAGCACGGCGCTGTCATTGGTGATGCTGCGCCCGCGCATGTGGTTGCTCTTCATGCGGTTCAGGAAAGTGGTGACAGCGTTTTGCAGTGCTTTGAGGAACTGCTCGTGGTTCTCTTCCGATTCTCCGTTCTGGTACTGCTGCTGTGGAAGCGCATCACAAATCAGCTGCATTTAAGTCGTGCTTACTTAACAACTCATTCATCAAGAAACTAGCACACGCTTAACGCTAACGTACCTCTACTATGCTGACAGGTTGAACGGGGGCGTGGCTCTCCACTGGCTGACTGACTGGAATGGGTTCAGCCAAGGGCACCGGTGCAGGAGCTGAGGGGGTGGGACTCTTACGAGCTTCCTCCTGCTTTTTCTCCCAGTAAGTCCTATTCAGATAACGGGCCAGCTGGAAGGGGGCGGGGGTAAATAAATAAATAAATAAATAAGATGAACCACAGTATACAAAAGAAACATCATACTAAGCTGTACGCTGAAGCAGAAACACTGCTTTGTGTGGAAGACACTTACCTCGGGATCAACATCTTCAGCAGAAGGAGCAGATGAGTTCTGTAAAAGATCACAGAAGGTCAAGAAAAGGTTCTTACAACATTTCATACAGAAATTCGTGATTACTGAATACACATAGGGCGCCGCGGTGGCGTAGTGGTCAGCACGCTGGCTTCACAACAAGAAGGTCCTGGGTTCGATTCGCGAATTTGGGAGTCTGTATGTTCACCGTGTACTCTGGGTACTCCAGGTTCCTCCCACAGTCCAAAACACATTAGGCTAACTGGCTGTTACAAATTGCCCCTTGGTGTGAGTACAAGTATGAATGGGTGTGCGTGTTGGCCATGAAATGATCTGGTAAGCTGTTCAGGATGTACTCCCCCTTTACCCTGTGTCGGCTGAGATAGGCACAAGTCTCCCCGTAACCCTAATAGGACTGGGCGGTTCAGCAAACGAGCGAGTGAGAAATGAGTGTATATACGTCTGTCATTAGGTCACATTTTATCAGCCCATCCAGACCCTTACCACAGGAGAGGAGTAAAGAGTGCTGACAGGTGGAGCGGATGAAGTCACCGGAGTCGGGTCAACTTTAGGGTACACCGGGTATGAACTCTTCTGCCTCTGAGATATACAACAAAAAGAGTGCGCATACAAAAGCATCAAAAGTAAGATCATGCATGATTTTTTTTTCCTCTTTAACATTCTGTCCAATTTCCAAAACATATCACTGACAACGACGGCCTGCGTGCCTCACCATTCTCTCCTTCTCTTCAGCTTCACTCTGAGACAGAGCAATGGCCAGCTGCAGCTCCTCTTCCTCTTGCAACGCTGCCTCGTCTTTCTTTGGGGGCATCTGGGAAAACGGAGCCGCCAAAAACACCAAGCACATCCATAAATAAACAGGAATGAAGCCTGGAAAACTAGAGCATGGCTTACCCCAGAATAGTGTCATTTGAAAAGTACAGGCTGCATCATAATATATACACAGCATGTTCCAACGTCATTTACCTGAGCGTATGGCTGGGCAATATATCGATAAGTTATCGTATCACAATATGTGCATTCGTGAGTATCGCATTTTAGTATCAACAACTTTCCTTCAGAAATGATCAGTTATTTAACTGTAGTGTTTCCACCTCTGATTAATGAGAATCTAGATAATGTAACAATACATAGAACTGGCTTTAAAAAAAAAAAAAAAGTGCACAAGAGCACACGAGACATTAGGACCATTTCACAAATTAAAAAACAGCACTGCTAGAGGATTATCAAGAAGCGACGGTTCCGGCGGCGGCAGCAGATGTGGACAATCCCTTTAAACATAGTATCCCCTACACTTCACAGGGGATACAAATAAATATATTTCGCAATTCTGTCAGAATTCTTCTTCCTCATTTATTCAGAGGCTCCAGACTGAATTATGGGATGACCTAATGTGGTACGTTTTCATACTATGGATAACAGGTCATCCAAGTACCTGGTTCCTCTACTGTTGAAAGCCTACACAGTTTCATACATGCTACACCAACATGCATGCTGTTAGAATGGAAGTATTCAGAAGCCCATGTTCCCATTACTTAGGCATGTCACCCATCAGCAGTATTACAAATGTCAATGTAACAGCAGTGATGAACGAACCCAATCATCAAGTGAGTGGAATGCTGCACGTTACAAAAATATTTCCCTGAAAGGATTCCAAATAGTGCTTGGAAACTAACAAACACGACAATACCAAACTTTGGTAAATTAAAAGCTAAATCAAAGAAAAATTACCCCATTGTCAAGTTACAAGTGAAATTATCTGAAAACTTTTGGCCTATTAATGCCTTAACATTAGACATTTTCACTTTACAGACACCAAAGATTTCGTGGATTTTCAGATTAATTGCGAGAATCGCAACATATACAAAATACAGAAATCGCAAGAAATAAATAATAAAACAAGAGAATGTTCTGTTAAAATAGTTTAGTAACTCCAGTTTGAGCTCAAAGATCAATTCAAAAAATATAATTTATTTGTATAGCAAAATGCTCGAATAGAGAGGCGAATTTTCCAATTAAAAAAATAATGGAAAACCCATCAATGCGTTAGAAGCCCCACAAAGCAATGTAGTACAAAGAAAACCATAAATGATACAGGTATTTATGCATTCCACCTTATTCTCATATGAAAACAGGTAATATATCACACTGAAGATAATAAAAAGAACAAAATATGTAACCAGACCTCCACCTTAAAAATGAAGATGCTTAATGATGCTTCATGGAGACCATGACGAAGGTGGGGAGGAGGAGGAGGATTGTTATTGTTTGGAAGGGGGTTTCCTTTCTTTATAATGTCTGGAATATCGACTCTATTTTTTACTAAGTCCAGCATAAAAGTCGATCAGAATCCGAGCACTGACCTGAGACTGCTGAGCCAGAGGGCTAGTCAGGTACTCGGGAGGCAAGTCGGACTGCCCGCTGCCACTGCTGCTGCTGCTGCTGCTCTTCCCTTCTGCTTTCCTAGAAGCGGGAGAGAGGGAGGGGTGGCTGGTAAGGAGAAGGGATCAGGAAACACACACAGACGAGTAAATCACAGATGAAATCGAAAACATTTCGCAGATGACAACATTCACAGGGACGAATCAACAGACGCAAAACATGGGACGTATGCACATGGCTGTGGAACAGGTCCTTAATGAGGTGATTCGTGTTGCGTAATACAATTTAAAAGTGTCTGCTTTTAAACATAAAAATTCAGAATGTGAATATTTAGGAAATGCCTTACAGCAACACATCTTTGTGTTATGTGTGTTGTGTGTGTGTGTGTGCGTGCGCTTGGGTCGTTTCCACTCGGACTTACTTGTTGAGGTGCTCGTAGCAGGGCTCACACACCCGCACCTCCTTCTCAATGCCGAACTTAGGGATGGTGGAGTATTTGGATGAACACTTCCCACAGAAGATCTGTCCACATGCCCTGCAGTGGTGCTGCAGGAGCACAAACCCCACAATCAAGAAACACCTTTTACTCAACATGCTACTTGAATGTGTAAATGACAAGTAAGTAAACACTGACAAATAACTAAGTAAACAAATCCAGACATGAATTTTAATATATAAACAAATCAATATATTTTGGTTATGAAAATGCAAATTCATTTCTATATTTTCATAAATAAATTAGATATCTGGGATTTTTATTTATGTACAAGTTGTATTGTCTGTATGCTAATAAGGTAGGTGGGCCTAACCTCTGTCAGCATTGGTCAGTTAGGGAAACCAGACAGAAGCACTAGACCAGCTGGAAGACCTACTAATTGATTGGCTTGAAAACTAAATGTTCCAAGGTCATCTAGTGAAATGAAAACGGGATTCATCAGCCACACTGTTAACACTTGGTATGGCAGAGGTGGACTCATATGACGTCATTAGTAGCTAGTTCGGTTTGCCAGAACCTCATCCAACTATTGACGCATTAATCCTTTAATTAAAATGTGCACAGAAATATTGCAGATATTGTCAGAGACCTGAGGCCTTTTCATTCCCGAATAAATTAAAGGTACCTTTTGGATTAAAGGTACAGTATGTAACATTTTGGAGCATCTACTGGCATAAATTAATGATAAACAAATAAAGTTCTCATTAACCTTTAATCATCAAAAAACCTGGTTACCTGGTACCTCACTACTTGAAACAGCTAAATCTTGCACACTGTAGCTTTAAAACTACTCAGCACAACTAAGCAGTCAAATGTAGTAGCTTAGTAATAAATATGGAACAGTAATACTGAAAATGGGAAGCAATTTGTCTTTTTCCTAGACATAAATTAACCAATTACAACCATCAACCAAATGCTTTTATAGTAATGTTTACAATCACGATATAATAATAATAATAAAAAAAAAAAAGATATCATATGTTTTACAGATCACTAGACTCTGCTTCATTAGCAAAGAATTCCATGGGATTGCAGTACATTCCCACATCAAAATGTTTTGGGTTTTTTTTACTTCATTTATGTAATGTATGTACATGTCATTTATTACTCAGTGCTTAGTCAGCATACACTATACAGCGAACAGGAAGCTATTTTGGACTTGAAACCGAAGAAGTAGAAGGCAAAACATGAAGATTCAGGTCTCTTTAATTCATTAAATATGCTCCATATGTTCCGACACCCCCGTCTAAAAGGAAGTTTGTTATTCATTTGGAAAGGAAACTTTTGCACATTTGATGACAATGAGTAAGTCAGGATGACTGCGTTTACCTTTCGGGTCATCACTCCGAACTGAACTCTGCATCTGTGGCACTCCTCGGCATCCACCCAATCGGGAGCCTGAAAACATAATCACCATCATCACACACACACACATCACAAAACCTGGCGATGTCACTGCCTCGTTATTAGGATCACTCACCCGCTCTGCAGCAAACATGGCGTCGCTCTCTTTAAACTCCGGGAACACATGACCTGAACCAACGCAGGAGTATTCAATCAGATGTGCCACTTTGCTTTATATATTAAAATTCAGTTGTTTAATCCCGCTGTTTTTACCTTCAACCTTCATGATCTGGTAAGTGTCTTGAACCACTTTGTACTTCGGTTCGTTACGGAAGGCGTGAGCCCAGGCCTGGATCAGGTACAGGATCTTGTTCCTAACGTTCGGCTCAGTTTGTTTCTGAGAACGGCACAGAAGACAGTCACATCACTCAGAAGGCAGGTATTTATTACAATTAGTCGCTGTTCCACCCTTGTGCCGGGGCAAGCCAACACAATATTAAGGCTACCCAAGGCTTACGAGTTTCTATAATCATGTATATACTTCAGTAGTTTCCTCACCCATAAAACTGTTGCAAATACCACTCACACGCGCAGCACAGTTTGTAGTGAGAGCATCAACACAAGTGGAATATAATACATTCTTAATTTAGCACAGCTACCATGTAACCAAATAAAGTAATGGTTTAAAACCATTTAAGCTGCATGTCTAGATTTACACCAATAAGGGATCACAATTAGCTTAACAGCTACCTTGAGTAAACTACCTTAGCTGGCTAGTGCTTAGCTTAGTTTCTGCACTAGTTTCCTTATGAAGACTGATTTGCACACAGAAGACCATGGAACTAAATGTTTACATCAGTATCTGTCAGAGTGAAATAAATTAACCCTGCCATCCACATGGACACTGCCTCACGCCTCGTTGGCCTTGTCTGGTCCGTAAGTAAACAACAGGCCAAAATCATAAGCTTCTGGCGTCTTAGCAGTTCTGAGTAGGCGTGATAAAGACTCAGAAGTGCCAATAGAAACGGTAAGAGACTTGGCTTGCACTATAAGCAGCTATTGAAGCATCTGAGGTGATTTCATTGCAAGAAAGTAATCAGATAAGTAAGTGGCTTTATTTTGTTCGATCCAGCTATACAAAAATCATCATATATTCCAAGCTTTAACTCTCAGGAATGCCAGATGCACAAATCCATAACACACCATGTACTTTCTCTACAAACATTTTCATGGCAATCAAAACAGCGCTAGGATTCACTCAGAAGAAAAATGAGATGGACCTCAAAAACACTGACAAGAACATGAAAATGCAATAAGCAAGCAGAACGCAGAGGCAATCAGACCTGAGCTTCAACCATCAATCCACTGCCTCAGGTAAAGCCTCATCATGATCACACCATAAACAAATCCACATCGACTTTCCACTATTTAATCAACACTTCACAGAATGTCAACATCTAAAAGTTGAACACAACAGCAGTTAAATATGAACACATCACTCTGACGTAATAAAACAAGAGCCTACAATCTTTAGAAACTCAAAACCTAATATATATATATATATATACACACACATAGGGCGGCACGGTGGCGTAGTGGTTAGCACGTCCGCCTCACAGCAAGAAGGTCCTGGGTTCGATTCCCAGCTC
>JBCNYG010000001.1:53321860-53331860 GCA_039654305.1 Porochilus rendahli | reverse complement strand
TGGTGCAGCTAGTGGTCATAACCGTGGTGTCCTCGGTCTGCTGGAGTCCTTTCCTCGTGAGTGGTCAAATTTATATTAAAGAAGCCGTTTGGAATTTAAAGAGCCCTATGCTAACTCTGAGGCACCATCCACATGTATGCATTTTTAAATCATTTTTGTGTTTTCGTGAGGGTGGAAAAATTTTAAAGGGATAATAAGCATATTATAAACATGTGTGTGTGTGTGTCTGTGTAAATATATATATATATATATATATATACATGCACACACACACACACACAAACACTCTAAGTTTTGCTGTATTTTACTGTAATTTCTGACAGCAACTTACTGTAGATGCTTTACTGTAAACCGCCGCCTTATTATGCTACTGATACCTGATACTTATACAGATTGAGTATTAAAAATTTACAGTAAGCAACTACTGCTGCCAGTAAATGACTGCAATTTTTACAGCAAATAATACAGTGTGTATAAAAAAATGTGTGTGTGTGTGTGTTATATATCCCAATAGCAAGAAGCTCTTGGCTTTTCTGTGTGGAGTTTACATGTTCTCCCTGTTCTTGCCTAAGTTTCCTTCGAGTACTCTAGTTTCATCCCACAGTCAAAAGACATGCATATTAGGCTATTGGATTGTTCTAGATTGGCCCTAGGTGTGAGTGTGAATGATTATGTATGTGTGTGTTAGCCCTGCAATGGTCTGGTGAGCTGACTGGGCTGTTTCCCCCTCCTTCGCCCAGCGTTTTGGCAAATGAGTAAGTAAGTGACGGTATCTAATGAAAAACATTACAGCTTCTTTAATGCATTTATTGGAAATAAAGGATAATACAAGTGAAAAAAGCAACGACGCTTTAACAATTACAAGATAATTCTCAATAAAAAAGAAAAAGAAAATCCAAAATACAGCTTTGGCCAAGAATTATTCTTGGTTGATAGCACATTTAAAGAAAAGACAGGAGTGCTTGCACTAGATATTCTAATTATTGTGATTTTCTCTTCTTCCCTTGCCCAGATTTACATCTCCATGTCAGTGAGACAGTTCTACAGGGACAGGAATACCAATCCAGACTCATATTATGAGCAGCTGTTGCTGCTGGGTTTGAGAATGGCATCCTGGAACCAGATCCTGGACCCGTGGGTGTACATCCTCCTGAGACGGGCCGTGCTACAGCGAGTGTGTGGTCTGCTTCGGCCCAGCAGGGTCATTTTAACCCAGAGCAGTTCGTACAGGAGCTCAGCGCAACAGGAAATCCATTTACATTGACATCATTGTGCTCACATAATATCCACAGCGAAATGGCAGTTAAATCCATCAATGCAATGCTGAATCGCCGATTTGTTCCGATCATGCTCCTGTACACGAGCCATCTGTGAGGCTGATTTCCAAATCTCACAATCACATGTAGCACCAACATGCATCAACTTTATGAGGAATTTTATATTATATTACTTTATTTATGACCTGGAACCCAAAATTATGCTCTAATATTCAGCTCCGGAATTATTGGCACCCTTCATGAACATGAGCAAAACATTCTTACTAACTATAGATGGAATATTCGATGCAATCAGTGACACAATCTCTTTAAATAATAATAATACCAATAATAAGAAGAAAAATGTTTGGGGTAAAACAGCCAGTTTGTAATTACAGGAATGTAACAAATACAGGAATGTAATTAATTACACTGTTTTTGTGCACAGATGATATTGTGTTGTTTCCATCAAACCCAGCTTACTCTTCAGATCTTCCACCATTCATTTGAGGTGTTACAGGCATGCAGGCATTTTTGAGGAGTTATATATACAATACCAGAGTCTAGGCTTTACTTCCTGCTGCCACTGCTGTGCTTCCATTTAAACTGCTGCCATCAGGAATAAAATATCTGGGTACATGATTGACTACAATATTTAAGTAGATCCTGTTCATATCCGGTGCTTCAAAATATTACAAATAACCTTCCTTCAAATAACCTTCAGTAGTACACTCCTGGGCAAGAAAACTGAACCAACAATGAAATGACATATTTGTAGGTATAGCGAAAAAGTATGTCACAGCCAAGAATACATGATTACCAGTTAATGGGGATGGTTTGTCTGAACACCAGCTAATTCATGTCAAATAATTTGTTTTAAAACTAATAAATGCCCCAGCCACTAAATCTTGGCTGGACAAGAACGGCATCAAGCTCCTGTTCTGGCTGGGGCAGAGTCCAGATTTGAACCCAGTAGAGAACATCTGGGCATACATCCACCATAAATTATATCGTTGGAGGAAAGTTTAGTAACTCCATTGAACTTCGGGAGGCTGTCGAGTAGGAGTGTATGAATTTTATAAATCTAAAGGGAAAGCAATTCCATAGTGACTATTTAACAGAATGCGCATGCTTATTCAAAATATTTATATGTTATGGTCAATAACTACTAAAATTTTGGAAAATACAAACATGGCATTTTTTTGCCCAGGAGTGTATTATTAACTGCATCTTCCTTTATAAGTCTTCCTGTGTCCACATATTAGCAGTAAAATGATGACTTTAGGGACTATCTATCTCAGCCAACTCTGGGCGAAAGCAGGGTCCACCCTGAACAGCTCGCCAATCCACTGCAGGGCCAACACACAACCATTCACACTCACACTGACACCTAGGGGCAATTTGTAGCTTTTTTTTTACTTGAAGCAGTTAATTAGCCTGATGTGCAAGTCTTTGGACTGTGGGGGGAACTGGAGCACCCAGAAGAAACCCACGCAAGCGCAGAGAGAACATGCAAATGGAACTGGGAAGGATTTTGATGTTTCCTAATGCAGTTGCTAAGCTTTCTCGGAGACAAATCTATGCTACCAGCTGGACTTTTAAAGCGATAATCAGGGTTCACAAATGTTCGTTAATACAGTCGTTACTGTACTTGGGATTCATAAATATAGTCATGAGGAACTGGAATACCTAAAATGCATACCTTGATATATGAGCTGGATCACGCTCATGATGAGGTAATGCTATTGCTAAAGTCTCACATAGCCTGTTGATACATGAAAACAGTAGCAGTGGGATTACCGTGGATGATTTTATAGGTGGTCTGTCCAAAAACTATGGGCGGAGAAAATATGCACATGCCCGAAAAACATGAGCATATACATCACAGCCTTCATATCTACCAGCAGAAAATGAAATGCATTTGTGAGAATTGCTGATCCATGTTCATTTCTACCTCCAGAAAGGCCATGTATGCCTCACATATGCCTTCATGG
Source organism: Porochilus rendahli (assembly GCA_039654305.1). Classification (NCBI taxonomy): domain Eukaryota; kingdom Metazoa; phylum Chordata; class Actinopteri; order Siluriformes; family Plotosidae; genus Porochilus; species Porochilus rendahli. The sequence goes on along the minus strand of JBCNYG010000001.1, from coordinate 53,328,610 downwards.
TTGTACTGGTCGAACTGATTTGACACTGGACCCACAGCAATTTTCAACACCAAACTTTTCATGAATGGAGGCCAAACCCTCCTGGTGGATAGTTTCTGTGTCTAAATGCACTGAAACTGGGTGTAGCGTCCTGCTGAGGATCACATATAATAGTAAACCATAATATCTGTATATCATGTGCGGTGTTGTATGTTGTGAATCGCAGAATATGCTGTGCTTTTCCTTATCATGGGTATTGTCTTTCTTTTTTCTTTTTCAAACCTGTTGGTGATGGTGTTTGTTGTTTCCTGTAGACTACCATGTGAATAGCATGTTTGGAATCGAATTATTATTGTGTGTTCAATTGTTTTTTTATGTACAGCACTTGACAAAACAATTAGCTGTGTGAAAAATGCTTGTGTTTATATATATAAATTCTCACACACTCTGTTCTTATGTAGGTTGTAAATAATTTTGTCGGTATGTGGATTCTCCGGACACATCTTCTCAGTGGAACTCTGTGAAACCTGATTTACGCACTAAACATACATATAAAGTGGTGTGCGGTAAAGTGGTGGCTTAGTGCTTAAGGAAATGGATTACTGATGTGAAGGTCAGCGGTTCAGTCGCCACCATCACCATTGTTGGGCCCTTGAGCACGGCCCTTAACCCTTAACTGCTCAGTTGTATAAAAATGATAATTGTAAGTCACTCTGGATAAAAGCATCTGCCAAATTCTGTTAATATAAATATAAAGAAGGTGGACAAATAAATATATTTTAAATTCAATCAGATTCTGACATTAAGAGGAGTTATATTTAACCAGGGATGATGAGTGATATTCAGTCATTACCACTGTTATTCAGCCATAATGGCTGAATTTAAATTTTTATTAATTAAATTATTATCATTTTAATGGAGCGGTATAGTGGTGTAGTGGTTAGCATGTTCGCCTCACAGCAAAAAGGGCTCAATTGCCAGGCTTGGGTGTTTCTGTGCATGTTCTTGCCATGCTTGCATTGTTTCTTTCCACAGTTCAAAGACATGTATATTATGCTCACTGGATGTGAGTGTAAATCGTTGTGTGTGTTTGCCGTGCGATGCTCTGGCGAGCTGTTCAGGGCTCACCCCACCTTCGCCCAGTGTTGGCTGAGATAGCACCAGCCTCCCCGCCACCCCAGTAGGATTAAGCCGTGCAGCAAATGAGTGAGAATAAGTGTGACACCTGTCATTCATTCTGTGCAAAACTGTAAACCAGTGAGATGAGTCAAAGCTTTCTAATATTTTATAATCATAGCAGAACAAGTTTCAATACAAATTAGTGAACTACATTTTTTTAATTAAATAAAAAAAACCCACCTTAATAATTACCATATTTACATGGTTTTGGTGTCATCAGAACAATTTATTTGTTTGTTTGTTTGTTTGTTTGTTTGTTTTACTTATTTATTTTTGTCCGTGTTATTTATTTTAAATTGGCTTAGTTAAATTTTTTGTACACATACCTACATTTCGCCAGTATTGCAGTACTACACTGCTATACTTCTTTGATGTTTTGTTAAATATTAAATAAACATTTGAACAACTCATTAAGCTTCTGGTGCGTTTTGCTCGGGGCTGCACACGTGGATCAACACAAGGACACGAAAGAGAAACTCAACTAAACAGGAGACTTTTATTTTGAAAACGTGAATCCATTTCGGCCATTTTGAACTCCACACTGAGCCGGGGTGAATCCCAAACGCACCCGCTCTCCCGCTAGGTAGGGTACAACACTTTACTAATTTATACCCTAAGTAGGGCACTTGTATCGAGGTGCGTTTAGGATGTACGCCAGGCTCTAAAACAAAACAGTGTGTAATTTTATGATGTTAATATGTGAATGTATGACATGTACGAATGTAATAACGCAATAACAGCTCGCAAATGTTTACCTCAGGCGTCAAATTTGCCGAACAAATCATTCATCGTCTTCATCAAACAGTTTTAAACGTCCCGCACACGCGGTTGTAGCCAACTTCAGTGAAGTTCTAACATCAACAAGGTCGTTTCATGTCGCCCTCCATTCCCTCGTGAAGCGGCGGTGTGTTAATGTAATAGTTGTCCGTGTCCTTATCAGGCTGACACACTCCTCTGTCACACGCACGCGCGCGCACCTTCACTTTTCCTCACTACGCTTTAGGTAAGTTCCACGCAACGCACGCGCGTCTCCATCCCTCCTCCCTCTGTGTGGGACTTTTATGAATGTGCTGTTTGTGAAAGTGCGGCTCTGCTCTGCGCCATTCGGAGAGAGGAGCGAGGCACTGAGTGTGTGTTTGTGCTCGGTAGGATGCGCTATGCCGTGTCTCTCGGCTCTCTCGGCCTGCTCCGGCTGCTCGGCGCGCCCTGGTCCTGGAGTGTCGCCGCAGGACTCGGCCTGTACCTGGGCTCCGGCGGCTGGAGATACCTGTACGTGGCCGCGCGCACCGTCAGGAGGGACCTCCAGTGAGTAGTGCACGAGCGCACCATGACAATAAAACTCATCATCGAGACTTTTCACACAGACAGCAGTCATGTGTTCCTCTTAATAACTCTGCTGCTCTTAGATCAGGAGGGAGAAGAAGGAACTTTTCCATCATGCTCCAATTGTAATCACATGAAACAAGACAGATGACTTTTATTTGTTTGATCTTTAGGATTGTTTGAAGTTGAAGATGAAAAGTGTATTGATACTTCTTAGAGGTAAAGAGGGTTGTTTTTGTTTTTTGTTTGTTTGTATTACATGTGTGCTACCCCTGTTTTCATTAGGAATGCAGACAGAATGAATCAGAGAACTCAGGACCTGTGTATTCAGGAATAGTTTTATGTCTTCCTGTTATTACTGGAAACATCTCCATGATCCCCATTAAAACAAAGTCAAGTAATAAACCATTACACTGACTGAGGTGAAGTGTGATATGAGGATCATACAGAAGGCCAAGGTGGATTTCATCCTCCGAGGTCTGAATAACTCTCCATATCATACTGAACAGAAATTCTGTCGTTTTTTTTTTCATTGTTCACTTTAAAATATTTGCCAGTTCAGAGGATAAGACAATCAATCAATCAACCATCAAGCAATACTGGTGAGTGATTAGTCTTTGGGAACAAAAATAACAAGTTAGTGATAGGTGTTTCAGAACATACAGTACCAGTCAGTGGTTGGAACATACGACACTGGTCTGTGATTGGCTGTCCAGGAACAAACAATGCTGGTCACTGATTGGTTCTAAGAAATGAACAATGTTTTTGTGTTGTTTTTTAAAATCATCTTTATTGGACATAGTTGGTTGTTGGGAAACAAATGCTGGACAGTGATTTGGTGGTTGGGGAACAAACAACATCAGACAGTAATTGGTTCTGGAGAATAAACAATGTTTTATTAGGTTTATTGGACATGATGATTAGTGATTTGGTTGTTGGAAATCAACTGCTGGACAGTGATTTGGTGGTTGGGGATCAAACAATGCTGGTCTAGGATTGGTGGTTGGGGAACAAATAGTATTGGACACTGATTAGTTCTAGGTAATAAATAATGTGTTGTTATCAGTTTTATTGGACATAGTGATTAGATGTTAGGAGCAAAATACTGGTCAGTGATTGGGAGTTGGGAACACATTTTTAAGTTATTTATTAGCTTGCATTGTTTGTACAAACATGAAAATCCGGTATTGTGTAGCAAGCGTGCTAACTGTTCATGCCTCGACTTGCCTTTGTGTCTTTGGGACTTTCCTGTGTATCTTGATTGTTGCCCCCCAAATGAGTCCTGACACTTTTTCAGCACAAATCCAAACACTTTAACTTGTTATTAATATCAGCGACATTTCTCTGATGTTATCAGAATCATCACTGTCGTCTTTCATTTCTAAAACATTTCTTAAGTCATGTTTGCGTGCAACCACGTGGGGAGCGGTATTATAAAACCTATAATATCACCACACTATATGTGATGGTTGGGTTCATGGATCGCCAGGTTTGCATGATAATCCATAGTAAGGATATTTTGGCAAAGCTGCAAGTGCATTTGTACCTGTCCTGTGAGTCTTCAGTCATTTTATTCTGTCCTGATATTGGTAGGCTTTAGACAATTACGAGACCTAGGACATCTTTTTTTTCCTCTCAATGGTTATGAACTTCAACTCAAGAACAACAAAAAACATCGATGGGGTTTTTGTCTTCACATCCAGACAACCGATAGACCCTTTTTTCTATAACATAATGTAAATAAATGTAATACTGATGTAATTAAGTCTAACTTTTTTAAAGAGAGTGATTCATAATAACTTTAAATATTACTGTAGCTTTTTGCTTAACAATTACTTCTTTGCTGATGTATTCATCACTCACAGCATGTTTGCCTCATGTGATTTAGTTTATTTATAGCAAGTGGACCTTCTCTAAAGTTCTTAGATGATAATCGCGCTCATCCTGTTGCACTGTGCTGCTTTATTTGTGGTTTGCATTCATTCACTTGCACTGTTTGTATAGTGGTGCACAGGATTAGAGTGTGTTTTATGTGTTGACATTCCTGTCTGATCTTGCCCAGTTCCAGTTCTACTGATCCCGTTTCCCCTTTGAATTGTGGTGTGGAATTTTCAGAACTAAATAATCCAGACTTTAGGAATTCTTTCAGATTCACAGCAGAGTTTTGAAATGGTTCGAGAACACCTGACCTGCTCTGTGGTGATCCTGATCCACTTTCTGGCAGCTCTCCTTGAAGACAGCTCCATCTCTGGAACCCTTCACATCACCTGCACCCCCCTTAATCGTATCATGGCACCATACATAATTGATCAGTCCTTTTCTAACCTGCCATGTTTGCCAATTAAGAGCTCAGATTTGGAGTTTTGGATTTTGTTGAGATCCTTTCTTCCTTTCAGAAGCTCTGAGATGTCCCTGGAGTTTTACCCCGGCCTTATAATTATATTTTATATCCTTTTTGAACACACAGAATTATTTTTATCATCTATAATAAGATCTCGGCCAACCCTGGTGTCCTTGCTTAACATTATGAAGGCGTAGTGAGAGGAAGAAGGAAAAAAAAACACAGCGTGCCACTCCACTATGTATTTCTGGAATGTTCACCAGAACATGATGAGAGGTCGTAGTGTAACAGTGGATCTTTACATACAAGTCAGGTTTGACTTCGTGCAGATAAAACATCCTTCATCGCTAATATATTAAAGAGTTATTTCATGAACGGGGTGGTTGGCGAGGCACAAAGCTGGCTGTAGGAATGTACAGCAAGAGTGGGTGGATTAAAGGGTTTATTCTAATCAAACCCACTGCAGTATTTTATACAAATTCTGGAAGACTATAAATGAATGCGTACATTCCTAGCATTCATAGCGTATACATAAAAGCATACATTTCCAACTCCACTTGCCGCACACTGCTGTACCTCTGATGGCGACACAGAGGTCTGGAGGTCTGTTCGTCACAGCATTATGATTAAAGTGGTGTTTGCTATCTGTTCTCATCCAATGCATTCGTTTCAAATGTTGTTGCTTTTCAAGCAATAAGTCGACCATGAGCTGAAGAGTCGGACAGCTAGCGTTAGCGGTTAGCTTGGCACAAATCTTGACAGCTTTCATTTTTTTTTTCTGTAGTGATGTCGCTACTCATGGTAGGTGGAGATTTCCTAGAAGTAGATTAGCCAATCAGAATGCACGATTGCTCATATCTAATGGATATGGATGGAATAAATGCATGCATATGGTATATGTAATCTTCAGTCTAGCGTGGATGGTTCCCTGATACTAGGTAGGAACTTCACACAGAGGGTGTTGCACAATGCTGAGATAATAGTTATTGTGACAGTTTTCCACATGGTTCACAATTATATCCTGCCTGTAAATTAAGGCATACTTCAGATATCACTTTGGCTTCCTATCTGTTTTTTGGCAGAATTATTAATTTGGTGCGCACATACACTGAGATAATAAATTCAGGGTGTTACAGTCTGGTGTTTCATTGTCTTTCTTTTCTTTCCTCTCCAGTGGTGTGCTGGTGCTCCTGAAGGTGAAGCTGGCGATGTGGCGTCACATGCGTAATGGCAGCACCATCCCTTCTATCTTTGCCCAGACAGTGGCTCAGCACACAGACAAACCCGCCCTGGTGTACGAGGCCACCGGGGAAACGTGGACCTTCACTGAGCTCGACCGGCTCTGTAACGCCGTGGCTCAGTGGGCTCTGAGTCAGGGTTGGGGCTCGGGGGACGTGGTGGCTCTGTTGATGGAGAGCAGACCTCTGCAGGTGGCGCTGTGGCTCGGCCTGGCTAAAGTCGGCATCGAATCTGCCCTCATCAACTTCAACCTGCGGCGAGACTCCCTCATGCACTGCCTGAACGTGTCAGGAGCACAGGCACTCGTTTTTGGAGCAGAGCTCGCTGATGGTAAGGCTTTTTTTGAACCCTGAAGCTTTATTTTCCAGACCAGTTTTGTTAATTCTGCTAAATTATGAGCAATAACTGAAGCGCCTTAAAAGTTTAAATAATTACTTTTAGATTTTCTTATTTTTATCCATGCAAATATTATTTTTGTAATTCCAAAAGACTTGGCTACATGGATTAGCACCAGCAGTATAAAGATTTCTAATATTGTTTCTTTTGGCAATAAATAAAATAATAATAAAAATCGTGTGTGTGTGTGTGTGTGTGTGTGTATATGTATGTATGTATGAATGTGTGTGTGCGTATGTATGTATGTATGTATGTGTATATATATATATGTATGTGTATATATATTTAGATCG
>JBCNYG010000001.1:53290609-53307568 GCA_039654305.1 Porochilus rendahli | reverse complement strand
AGAGAGAGAGAGAGAGAGAGAGAGAGAGAGAGAGAGAGAGAGAGAGATGGAATAACAGGTGCACAGCAGTCTAACTGAGTTTCTTAAATTCTCTTTAAGACTAAGTATATTCAACATGCAAACAAAGAAAAACTAATTAATACAATTTTATTATAGTTTATGCTCATGTGAGTAAAACACACTCTGAGAAGGTCTTTGACCCAATATTGTACAACATGCAGAAACACAAGAAAATCTAACTAAAACAAGACTTTCATGAATTATTTTTCCATTTTCAGTGTGATGATGATGATGACGCCATGTGCTCAGACTGTGAAAGTCTGTTTTGATTCAAGCATTAGTCACTCTGGATAAGTAATTCCCTGACTAGTGGACCAATCACAACTTACAAAGAGAAATCTCTAAGTATGGGGTTCCAACCCTGGTCCTTTGCTTTAAAACACACACCTCTCCTCAGAATAAATAAATAAAAATTAAATCAAAACGCCCCATTAATAATAATAATAATAATAATAATAATAATAATAATAATAATAATAATAATAGGAGTTGGCTTTAATTGCCGCTAATTTACGACTTTTATTTTGAAAACAATACCGAAATTTTACCCGGAAGTGAAAGCAACTTTATTTCCTATTGTTGACACAGTCTGGCGCAACTCCACATACACATCTCTTTCTTCACTGTGTTCAGGCTTTTAATTGTGAGTTTTAGGCGAGCGTGAGGTTCGGTTTGTTATATCGATTATTTACTTATTTTTGGTGTTGTTTCTTGTTTTACGGATTAAAAAAAGGATTTATTGTTAAGAGACTTAAGGCGCGAGTCTCTATCTCGCCCGCCATGGCCGAAACGCGATGTTTTCAAACCCAGCTGAACTCCATCATGGAGATCATGAGCAGGGCGGTCGTCAGACAGATCTGTAAAATCGTAGACAGTGACTTGGCATCCTTACGACTAGAACTGGAGCGCGCGCTCCACGACAACACGACTCTCGCAGACAAAATGCGCGTGCTCGAGTGCGAAGTGGGAAGTCTGCGGAAAGCGGGAACGCGCAAGAGCTGCCGATCTGTGTGCATTCAAACCTCCGAAGGTATACAAGCCTCATACACGCACATTTCTTTTCTTCATCTCATTCACCCCTCATACAGGTTAGTTTAGGTGTTCGGAAAAAAAGCATCCTAACTTTCATCTTGGCAGGGGTTTCTGCGCATGCGCAGTTTAGTTTGCATTTCAAAACACTGATTGGTTGTTGAGAACAGTGACAGCAATTGTTATTTGAGGATGGTGACGATCAGCAATTGCATGTTGAGGACAATAAATATCAACGATTGGTTAATGAGGACAAAGATGATCAGCGATTGGTTGTTGAGGACAAAGATGATCAGCGATTGGTTGTTGAGGACAAAGATGATCAGCGATTGGTTGTTGAGGACAATAAATATCAGCGATTGGTTGGTGAGGACAAATATGATAAGCGATTGGTTGTTGAGAACAGTGACCATCAGCGATTGGTTGGTGAGGACAAAGATAATTACTGATTGGTTGTTGAGGATAATGAAGATCAGCGATTGGTCAGTGACCATTAGCAATTGGTAGGGCTGGGTTATATAAGCTAGATATAAAATCTGAGATTTTCTTTCAATTGGGATTCCAAACCTAAAAACCTGCAACTTTAAATTTCCGTTGCCTTTTTTAAAGAGAAGACACTTTTTTAGCACATTTTCTATTAATAATATTAATACAGAGAAGCAACAGACACACTCCTTGAAATGGTTTTAAAATGGAATAGTTCTCTGAGTGCTGCTCATTAGCTACTCACTGTACTGAGATATAAGCCAGAGTAAACACAACAAAAATAAATAAATAAAACTGCTCTTTGAAAAATGTAAGTCAAAAGAAATTATTGAAAGCCATTTCAGCCGGTGTGATGAGGCTGCCGCTAGCGTGCGCATCTCACAGAGCTCCACACTCCTTTCACTCAGCCACGTGCCTCTGTGTGTCTGAGATACTGAAATAAGTATCCTATTACTTTAACTAGCTACAGATTTTAAATAAACTGGACAGTGGTCAGACATGCCATGTCAGGCTTTGCATATCCAAACCAGTTCCAAAATACACCGTGTGTAATCACTTTTTTATGTGTCTGCTGCCAGCTTGCTACTGTGTGTTGATGTTTGTTGAGGACAGGGGTGATCGTTGATTGGTTGTTGAGGACAACAGAGACCAGTGATTGGTTGTTGAGGACAACGGAGACCAGAGATCGGTTGTTGAGGACAGGGGTGATCAGTGATAGGTTGTTGAGCAGACTGGTGATTAATCAGGGGTGATCAATGATTAGTTTTTAAGAAAATGGTGATCAGTGACTGGTTGTTGAGGACAGTGGTGATGGGTGATTAGTTTCTGAGGACAAAGTTTTAGTCCTGTACACCTACCAAGTAACCTGTAAGGCTTTATTATCTTCTTCTCCTAAATGCCAGATGCTCCGCCTTCAATAAATGGTATCTTTGGGAAGGAGTGGTGCTCCAGTCTGTGGGACGGGAGACCCAGGACAGAGGAGGTGGTGGAGGTGGAACAGGATGTATCCAATGAGGTCACATTTCCCTCCTTTACTTTAACTCTGCTCTTTATCAGGTCTTGTTGTTTAAAAAAAGGCATATTCAGTACTAGTGAAGTTAAATGTTTACTGTTTGCTTGTTTGTAGCCTGAAAACAATGAGGAGGAGGAGGAGGAGAAGAAGGAGGCGGAGGATGGAAAAATGCATGGCTTCAAAGAGGAGGTTTCTGAAGAGGAAATCTGTGTCATTCATCCAAGTAAGATGGGAATCGGAATATAAAACATCATTTAGAGCTTTTAAGCAGGTGTTTCATTTGGGCTGGAATTAACTTGAATAAACAGAAGGTTGCCTGAGATTTTAAAAATAAACCTGATTAATAATGAATGAACAGAGAATTATTTTTGTTAACATCAGTTTTATTTTTGAGAGTATTCATTTTTTTTAAATGCTTCTTAGAATGGTTTTAGTTCTCATGGGTTTTTGGTTCTAGATTTTCTAGTTTTATTTACGTAAAGTGTATTATCTGTATTTAACACTGTTGTCTCTATGAAAGCATTCACACTTTCACACCTACGTTATAGCTACTTTACATTTAACTTTCACACCTACTTTATATTTACTTTATGAACCATTAATATTCATCTTCATGGTTGTCTAAACCTTTTTTTTTAAATGCTGGCAGCCACATTGTGCTGACATTTCCGTTTTTTGTACGTCATAAAGTCATTTATATCTGAATGAGCTGATTTTACTGTCCGATGGGGTTATTATTCATGCATTGTCTGTTTTATCCCAATACAGAGTCTGAGAACAGAAGAAAGACGCTCTCTGTGTCATCAGATCTTCATGATGTATCAGAAGACATGGCTGATGACGAGGCCAATGACGACGACATACACTTCATATCTGCAGGATTTCCAGAGGCCTCCGACGTCAGCGCCATGGCGCCGGATTCCCCGAGTGCTGCCGCAACGAAACTCATATCCATGGATGGCACCGTTCAGCATGTCATAGTGTCGGGTGATGATGATGATGATGAGGATGATGAGGATGGAGAAGAAGAAGAGGAAGAAACTAGAAATGCCAATGAAGGAGGTCGGCAGGAGTTTGACGAGCACTGCATGCCTATTGACTTTATGGAGGGTGAACGGGGAGAAGGGGCCGCATTCGAGAGACCACAGGAGGTGGAGCAGGACATCTTAAACGATTCAGAGTACATGTCCGGGTCAGGTGAAGGTGGTGGTGCCGGTGCAGGTGGAGGTCAGATCTTTAATTACTTTGACAGATTCAACGTACATCACCAACCCGGGCTAGACGATGACTCTACCAAAACAGACTTCACCTGTCCCCAGTGCGGGAAGACGTTCCTGCGGCGGAACGGCTTAACCCTACACATGAAAAGTCACCAAAAGCACAACACGCACGAGTGCCGCACCTGCAAGGTCTTCTTCCCGCAAAAGAACCTCCTCCGAACACACAAATGTCTCCCGCCGGAAAAATCGCTGGCCAAAACGGCGGACATGCGGTTCCGCTGCGAGATGTGCAGCAAATATTTTCACTCCAAAGCCAACCTGAAGGTTCACTACGCCGTGCACACGGGAGAACGGCCTCACACGTGTAGCTTCTGCGGGAGAGGGTTCTCGCAGAAAGGAAACCTTACCACTCACGAGCGCATCCACAAGGGGGAGCGGCCGTACATGTGCACCGTCTGCGGAAAGAGCTTCACGCAGAAGGGCAACCTGACGCACCACCTGGCGATTCACAGCAAGATCAACGGCAGGATGAGAAACTCTGTGGGAAAATGGCAGTGATTTTATTATTATTATTTTATTTTGTTTTAAAACATTTTTTTACACGCAGTATAAAAAGACTGTAGGGTTGATTTTTATCTCAGAAAAGATGATGTTAAAAAAAAAATTCTAATTTAATTTTTTTCTTTGTCTGTTTTATCAGGCCCTGTGTTTTTTGTTTTTTTGGTTTGTTTGTTTGTTTTCTTTTTTTGTTTTTGCTAACACCAAGAAAGAAAGAAGCAAATGTGAGAGCATAATGTATGAGATTGGACTTCAAAAAGTTTCTTGACCTCACCCAGAAACAGGGGGACGTAACTCCTCTTTTGGGGCCTAACTGTATCATTTAAATCCTTGTATCACTGTCAACCAAAATTCTAATGTTTGCTGCAGCCAAACAAAAATTGAGAGGAAAAAGTGTTTCAAGACAGTGTGCCTCTCTACATAGCTCCTCTTAAAAGACCACGTTTCTGTCGCTTCCACCTGTGCTATGAGGCTTGTTCCACATAACCATAACTGTTGACCGACTTGACCCATAACTGTCGTTACAGTGTGAAATAGCCAGGGTGTCAAATAACGAGGTTGTACAACGAGAGGGCACTAAAGCATCATGGCGTGCTTGGCCTTCTGATTAGCTGCTCTTCCCCCACAGTGCCATTCAGGCAAGCAGTATCTCTGGCCAGACCCGGTCTGCCTCCCAGTACACTGAAAAGAAAGGCTCACTGCAGTGAGGTGACCGATCAGAGCATGCACAGAGAGTGAAAAGACACTAAATGGGAGGAGGAAGCCCAACAATCTCCTGGGGGGTTTTCTGTTTGAGGCCGAGTACTTTTTGAAGTCCCATCGTAACTAATGCCTGAGCCACACTAGAACTGCGTTCTGCCGTGTATTCATCCGGCTTTTCGGCTGGTATAAAACGTGTTGAGGGTGGTGTTTGGGTGTGTGTACACCCAGAATAGACATAACCTGCCCTGGAATATGAAAAGGAACTGCCTGAAAAGATAAAGACTTCCTCCAGGGATGAAACTCGGCTGTCACGCAACACTATGCCACAATCGCAGGGGGCGTCACTAAGCGTGGCAAAACACGCAGCCTGCACTTTAAGATTTTTTAATTTTTTGGCAAAGTTTTTTAATACAACTTGTCTAAAAATCCAAGCATTAATTATTAGTAGGTTTTACTTTTTAGCGATGGATTCCATCTTCACTGTCATTAACGATTGCCCGAGGCAAGTGCGATTAATTCCCCCTCGAGTAAACCTGCCGTGTGCTCTGTATGTGCTTTGCGCCTCACACGTAGAGAACGAGTACGCTGTCACCGTGAGGACCACAACATGGCTCGCCGGCAGCTAAGTTTGTTTCATTTGTGTGGATTTAAATGGAGAAACATCCCCTAAAACCGAGAAAGCAGCGTTATCTCACAGAACGAGAAGTTGTCTGAAAAGCTTAAACGTGAAAAGGAATGTTTTCTGGGAAAAGGACTGGACGAGTTCCTGGGTTTGGGTTACAAGGATGGGATGCGATGACAGAAAGACCAAGGCCATAAATAGGATCCGTCTCTATCAGAAAGCTTTCCTAGATGTTACATTATCTGTACTCGATACAGTAGCTTTAGAGGTCGGATCCAGTTTTTAATGTGACATCTGTTGTATCTGTGCCTGGCGTTTGTTCCCCGATATGGGTTGGTAAGCCAAACCCCGGGCATAACTGAAGTAATCTGACCATTTCATGTTGCAAAACCTTAAGTGAGAAAGTAAATAAACAAAATGGGCAAGTGAAAGTCCTTTGGGGGCAAGTAAATATCACCTCCCACTCAATTAATGACCATCACGGTGACGTTAACGTCAGTCAGGATGGTAATATAGAGATTTAGGCTCTGGTTTAAAGCGAAGCGCCGCTATAAACGTGACTGTGTGGCCCAGGCATGAAGCTTTAATCTCAGTCTCGTTTCTAGTATGTATGTTTACAGTTAGTCTCACACACCATCTGTTTTCTTTTTAAGAAAAAGGTAATCTGCATCTTTAGTACAGATTTTATATACCAACATCTAATTCATGTATTTTAGAAAAATCTGGCGTTTACTAGTTTCTTCTTTTCAGTATGATGATGCGACACACCTTCTGCACACCTTTAAGTGTTTACTGTGTAATATGTAAGTGTTTCAGGTTCAGTTCACACAGCAGTTCAAAAGAATATTTAATGTTTTTAAATCTGATCGTTCACATTAGACCTGTTCTGTCTCTGTTTATATTTAAGTTTAGGTGTGTGAGCGCCTGCTGTCTGCTGTCGTAAGACCAACATAGAAATATTATATCTGAGAAAAAAAAGAACCACAATTAAATGTAAAACAAAAAAAGTCTTGTTCCTGCAGATCGACTTTTTTCATTTCACTGTGTGACGATGCTTCAGGAAGAAAGTTAAGGATGTTGCATAAGTTACAAGTGTGCACAAGGGGTGATTTCTCTCTAAAGTCATCATGTGGTTCAACACAATTCAAGTTTCCTGAAACAGTGTGACAAGAAACATTAGAGTGATGCGTTTGAGGAATCAAAAAGTGAAGTTTTTGGTTTGTTTAAGGTGTTCATTTTATTCACCCTCAGCTAATGTGAATGTACATTTAATGTAAAACGAACCCAAATGTAACTTTTTTTGTTAAACTTAATCCATACTGTCATTAAAACTTGTTTAGCTTCGTATGAAAAGTCATTTAGTTTTTTTTTTTATAAAATAAAAAGAAATTAACATTTTTACAAAGCAAGGAATTTTAAACCCAGAATTTTAAACAAGAAAGTTATGTGTGTATATATAAAAAAAACCATGGAATTAAAATAATTTAAAAAGTTAATTTACAAATCCAATCTGTAATTAAAACTAATTTAAATTCCTATGAAAATTTATTTAATAAATACTTGTTTTTTATAAAATAAAAATGTAATAATTTAATTTTAACAAAAAAGGGGTTTGGGTTGAGATTAAAAAAAAAGTATTTAAAAAGCAAGAAATATCCAAAGAAATAAGAGTTTAGCTAAAATAGGATTTTAAAACCAGATAAAATAAATAAAAATCTTAAGTTATAACATTTAATATTTAATTGGGTAATTTTTAAAAATCTACACCAGAAAATGTTTTAGTTTTCCCAATTTTTTATTTACGTTTTTTTACAAGTATTTAATGTACTTTTTCAATTTACTATTAGTAATTTTAAAAATATGAATAAATGTATACCAACCCCACAAACAAGCCACTACGTTCAATACACTCGGTACAGTGCTGAGGGGGGAGAAAAAACGTACAAGAACTGACTTTCTAAGCGTGATTTTTTTAATCAGCCAGGAAAGAAATACAAGTAGAAATACAACTGATAAGAGGATAAATAAATATCGAAGAGTCTGTACAAAATGCCTAAGAACAATAACTTCACTCACTCTGTAAAAAACACATCAAATGTGACCAGAAAAAATAAATCGCAATCAAAATAAGAATCAAAGTAATAAGTACGACTTTCTTGTGCTGTTTGGAGAAAAAATTAATAGAGAAAAGGAAGGGTTTAAAAATCCTACTACAAGAATAATTTACTCTATACTAAGAAAACAGTTCACTAACATGCACAAGACCTTTTTAATGACAGCTTACACAGAGCTACCAGTTTATCCGATTCCCAGTGAATCCTGAGTGCGTTCGTAACCGCACTGGTTCATCCCCTTCCTTACCCTGGGAAAACTGGTGAAGGAGGGATTTTGGAGCCGAGCTCTGGCAGTATCATCAGTATGAAATGTCAAATTTCAGCAATGATGTAAGTGAGGAATAACTCAAAGGAAAATAATCACCATCACACCAGTGTGACGGAGCAGAGACTATCCTACCCATTTAAAACCAGTTTTTATAATTACAGCATCTCCCTTAGTGTTTCATTCTTCTTTTACCACAGAGGAGTTTTTCGGACATTCAGATTTATTCCAATCTCGGGTGCTGCCACAGCCATCCGTGGCTAATTACTGAAAGCTGATTGGCCGAGCTCTCATGAAGCACTCACGGCAACACTGGCCAATCAGAGGCCAAGAGCATGAATACAAAGGTGGGTGGAGAGTGCTTTCCTCGGAGTGTGTTACACCAGCTATCCATGCAGTCAGCTGTCATCACATGACACAGTTAATGTGATGACCTTTAACCTCCCAAGGTTAAAAGCTGTTTAGGGAAGATATGTACGATGGATGGGAATTGGAATAAAATACAAATAAAAATCAAGAGATGGCCAAAAATAAATATATAAATATGTAAATAAATATTTTTCCTGTGTGTGTTTATACAGTAGATGGTAGCCAAGTTCAATATTATGGCACATCCACGAAACATGTTCATTCCCCATATTGCTTCCTTTACAGCAGCTAAAAACAGTCATTCCTTCACCGATCCCTTTCCCTCTTTTTTCATTTAATCTGTAAAAAAAATCCCAGCTTGTCCTGTTACTGAGAAACTCATCCACCCTGAAGACC
Organism: Porochilus rendahli; assembly: GCA_039654305.1. Classification (NCBI taxonomy): domain Eukaryota; kingdom Metazoa; phylum Chordata; class Actinopteri; order Siluriformes; family Plotosidae; genus Porochilus; species Porochilus rendahli. The sequence continues at coordinate 53,298,735 of JBCNYG010000001.1, read as the reverse complement.
TTCCACTAGAGGAAAACCTTTTAATTTAATCTAACACATTGCAGACACTGGTGGAGACTCCTTCCATAAATGTTAAATAAACGTCTCCTCACATAAAACATTTTATCCTTTAATTACAAGCTGAAGTTAAAGCCGGGGTTTGCTAATCTGGAAAGCTGGCAGGTCTTGAAAGTAGCATCTCTTCAGGGCTCTGGCTACACCGTCCCCTGCCCCAAAGCCACGCTCCCCTCCATGTTTCACAGCTGCATGATACGGTCAGGCACGTGCAGCACCTGATTGGACATCTCCCCTCTTTAATTCAGTTCCGTTTTAGTCATATAGAGCTTTTTACAACTGGCCTTCGCAAAGCAGATAAACTAAGCAGTAAACAATTTAAACATGTCTCTTTCATACATTCCTAATGAATAAGACTATTTCCCAGAGGACCACAAAGCAAAGATTTTAAGAGCCTTTTCAGATCTCATAAGTTACTGACTGGTGTCGGGGTGGAAAGTCCATTTCAGCCAGTAACAGTTTGTACACAGCTAATGTTACCAACCTCAACTTTAACCAGGAAAAAGGTATCAGTGTTTATTATTCAAATCATTAGAATCCCTTTAATAAAGTAATAATAAAGTCATTCCCACGATTTCTGTTCCCACCAAGTATTTTTCACATTAGATTCTCTTTCTGTGTTTACAAACCAAGCAACAATGACAGAATTTGGAATTTTTGAAATCTCATGTATATCACTGAGCAGTTAAGGGGCCCAAGGGTGGCCAAAGCCTTAACCACTGGGCCACCACTGCCTGTCAAAAGTTCTGTACCTGATAAACTCGCACCAGCAACAACCCCCCACTTATCCACACACACTCCTGTATTTCAATGACACTGTATTCCCTCGCCCCTACCCCCTTACCCTAACCATAACCATAGCAACTACCTATATAATATATCTAACCCCAACCTAACACTAATCTAACCTGAGCCTTAAATCCAAGTCTTAATCCTCAAACAACCCTTTAAATAAGTGAGGACCAGCCAAAATGCCCTCATTATATTAAAAAACGAATTCCGGTCCTCACTACGTACCAAGTACATACACACACACACACACACACACACACACACACACACACACACCAGTGGTAATACTGTGCTAAGAATGTATGCCACATAAATACCATCTTCTGAGGGGTTTTTTTTGAGGGGGGGAGGTCGAGGGGCGGGACGTGCGCCAATAATTTGAAGCAGGCAGTAAGTGAGTGTACTTTGGTTTACGTAAACTGGTAGCTGAGTGTTATGTGCTGATCCGCACAATGCACAGTGTGTGTGTCGAATATCTGAATATCGTTGCGGGAGGTTTAGCTACTGCACTGATGGATGTTGAAGCCGTGCTTATAAGCGTAGCGTTTCCCGCAGTCCACGCAGCTGTACGGTTTCTCTCCGGTGTGACTGCGTAGGTGTATATTCAGCGAACTCTTTTGCGAAAAGCTCTTGGCACACTCCATGCACGTGTAGGGTCTCTCTCCCGAGTGCGTGCGCATGTGGATTTTGAGGTATGTCTTCTGAGCGAAGCGTTTGCTGCACACCGTACAGCCGAAGGGTTTCTCGCCGGAGTGCGTCCGTAAGTGCACTTTTAAATAGCTTAAGTAATTAAAGTTCTTCCCGCAGAACACGCATTCGAATTTCTTCTGCTCTGAACCCAGGGTGAAGTTCTTCGGAGCGTTCACGTGAACGTTAGGAGGAAAGAAGCCACCGAAATCCTCCGAGCTCACGTTGGACGACGTGGTGGCGTCTCCGAGCGCAGGAGGTCTCGGGTCCGCTCTGATGTCAAACGTCGGCTCGGCGGCGCGTCTAGGTGGCGTGTTGTCTGACGCTGCAGTGTATGTGGTGAACTCGTCGCTGCTCTGAGCCGCGTCTTGTTCCACGCCCGAGAATGCAGTGTCTGTATGAAGGAAGAGTTAAACGTGAATGTTGCGAAAGGTAAAGAGCGGGTATACGGATTATAAGGTTCTCATTCACTGCACCTTTTTCACCGCTCCTCGAGTTCGCTTGTGGCTTGCTCTTACCCGCACCGTCATCAAACGTCTCGTCTTTGATGATGATCATGTCAGGTCCGTCATCTTCCATCAGATCAATAGACTAACAAACAGGAATTAAATAGAATTAAACGGAAGTGCCCCACCCTCAGGATGGCCCGCCCTCAGACTATCCTGTCCACAGACTGCCCCGCCCTCAGACTGCCCCTTCCTTTTGACATTATGCGCAAAGGACAAATCCTTGCTGCTCTATTTTTTTCTGAACGACTATCCCGTAAGTGAACACTTTCATATCAAAGATGAAATTTCGTGTAAATGGGCAATGTTTATTCTTTTCGCCATTCGATTTTTCCAATGTTTCATAAAAGGAAAGCATTCAACCAATCTATACATCGCTTCTTAAAACATCACACTGGCACTTGACAGATATCAGCTGACGGACGACGGCAGAGACTTAATTTTAATAAGTGACCCACAGACATCTTGAAATTGGTCCAAAAGCAGCCGTGAGAGATTTTGATCCCCCGGCTGAGCAGTTAAACTCCCTGTGTACTTTTCTCCTTCTCAGAACAGGACGGACCCAACATTTCCCCTTTTTTGTTTATCATGTAAAAGAGCAAAGGACGTTTCTTTCACATTCTTAATTCACGTTGAGCTGTATGTGACAAGAACAAGTCTGCCCCACCCTGATTGACATGCATCTGGCACTGAAGGTGACTGACAAGTGACCTCATTTAAATAAATCACAAACTTAAACTAATCTACCCTCAAACTATTCAAACATCAGATCACTCCATCCTCACACTATTCAATCACTGCACTACTCCATCCTCACTCTTTTTAATCATTACACTATTCCATCCTCACACTGTTCCATCCTCACACTTTTTAATCCTTACCCTGTTCCATCCTCACACTGTTCCATCCTCACACTATTCCATCCTCACACTGTTCCATCCTCACACTGTTCCATCCTCACACTGTTCCATCCTCACACTGTTCCATCCTCACACTTTTTAATCATTACACTATTCCATCCTCGCTCTGTTCCATCCTCGCTCTGTTCCATCCTCGCTCTGTTCCATCCTCGCTCTGTTCCATCCTCACACTTTTTAATCATTGCTCTGTTCCATCCTCGCTCTGTTCCATCCTCGCTCTATTCCATCCTCGCTCTATTCCATCCTCGCACTATTCCATCATCACACTTTTTAATCATTACACTGTTCCATCCTCACACTTTGTAATCATTACACTGTTCCATCCTCACACGATTCCATCCTCACACAATTTAATTATTACACTATTCCATCCTCACACTTTTCTATCACTACACTGTTCCATCCTCACACTATTCAATCCTCAGCAAGGGTGTTTCTATATGTAGTTTGCATGTTTTGTGTGTGTGTTTCCTCCGGGTACTCCAGTTGCCTACAGTCCAAACACATGCACATTAAACTAACTGACTGTGCTAAATTGCCCTGAAGTGTAAGTGAAAGTATGAATGGTTGTGTGTGTTTCCCTGTGATGGTCTGGTGAGCTGTTCAGGGTGTACCCCGGCTTCATCCAGTGACCCTAGCAGGATTAAGCATTTACGCCAATGACTATGGGAGTGAGTGTTAGGTGGCAAATTAAGATCCCCTACCACTTTTACTGCACCACCATATAGGCAAAGATAAAACAAACACTGGGGAAATTATGTACATTAAAAAGTGCAGTCTGTGCATTTATACCATTGTTATGACACACACCTCCATCATACACGTTTCCACCTGGCTCTGATGCTTCTGTACCTCACTCGACTCCTTGTCTCTCCACAGATCCATGCACCACTCCTTCCCAAACACGCCATCGATGGTGGGACGATGCCCAGCTTCTGTTCAACACAGAGGACATTCATTCTTACAGTCATAAACTGAAAGCTCAGTGCACAACGTTCTCCTTCATCAGCATCAGTTCACAGATTTACAGGTTTGCCTTCCTCCACGTACACTTGTATAAAAACAAACAGAAAAGTCAGTCACCTCGACCAGCAGCAAATAAAGGTGGTGCACAATTAATTTTATTGTATCGATGTAAGACCATCAAATCGCTATAAAACAGGCTGGGATGGGTGGAGAAAATGAAATTAATTTGACTGTTTTTGCTTGATCTTATCTTGCATTTAAATGAATGCTTTCTGAGCAAATAATGGTAAAAATTATTTTCTTATAAATGTACCATGACTTGTATATTGTATGAGTAAAAATGAGTAAAAGTGTTTAACAATAAAGTTTGAATATAAAAGCAACATATAAGGTATATGGTAAGAATCACTCATCACTCATTTGCCAAACCGTTTATTCCTATTAGTGTCACAGGGAGGCTGAAGCCTATCTCCGCCAACACTGGACGAAGGTGGGTTACATCCTGAGCAGCTCGCCAGACCATCACATGGCCAACACACACACACACACACACAAAACCATTAACACTCACACTCAGACCTGGGATCAATTTGGAACAGCCAGCTGACCTAATCTGCATGTTTTTGGACTGTAGGAGGAAACTGGAGTACCCAGAGGAAGCCCACGCAAGCACACAGAGAGAACATGCAAACCACAGACAGAAATGGTCTTGCCAAGCCCAGGACTCAAACCCAGGACCTCTTACGCCAACGTGCTGCCCAAGGTAAGAATAAAGATGGTGCTGAGTATTAAATAATAAAATAAGAGCGTGAGGAAATTCTGTTCTAACTTTATTTGCCGGACAGATTCAATGCCAGTGTAAGACAAATTAAATATACGATTAAAATAAAGTTAAAGATAAAATTATGAAAGTAATTTTAATTTAGCGTATTTTATATATTTTATTTGCTCGGACAGTGTGGATGAAAGTGTGGTGCTGTGGCTTAGTGCTTAGCACATCCACCTCACAACAAGAAGGTTCTAAGTTCGAGTCCTGGGCTTGGCGAGGGCCTGCTTTCCCCGTGCTTGCATGGGTTTCCTCCAGGTACTCTGGTTTCCTCCTACAGTCCAAAAACAAGCACATTCAACTAACTGGCTGTTCCAAATTGACCCTAGGTGTGAGTGTGAATAGCTGTTTGTGTGTTGGTCCTGTTATGGTCTGACAATCTGTTCAGGGTGCATTCTGCCTTCGCCCAGAATCGGGTGACACCCTAGTGGGAACAAGCAGTTTGGAATATGAGTGGGTAAGTGCAGAATAAGTACTTCCTTTTAAATATATGGTAGATAGATGAATGAATAAATAAATAAATACCTGATGCCTTTATTTGTGGAATAAATACTGAAAAGTTATTCAAAGTCTAAGATACAGGGAAGAGAATGAAGCTTTCTGATGCACCTGTTTGTGGTATTTAATAGATTTCAGTGCATCCACTTCAAATTAACTCACATGACTTCAAAATGACAACAGTAAACATGAACCAGATATTCATAAGCACAAATAAATACATGTTTAAAACACAAAACTGATAGGAAAAAAAATCCATTAACAGCTTCATTGTGGTTAAGTTTTGAATATTCCCTTCAGTCAAATTATCTTCAAATGTCCCAAGGTTCTGATCGTCCATCTGATGGATTCAAAAGTCTTTTCTGGTATTCTTATGTCCCTTTGCTCCTTTTTCAGTACATTTTGATCCCTGATTAGCACACATTTGCATTCTTTTTTTTAATACAGGGTGACTCAGACAAAAACTCCCACTTTTCAAAGGTAAATTATTGAAGGTTAAAGATAATAAAACTATCATTTGCACACATGAAACTCAGTGATGCCGGAGAGGTGGTGCTGAGGTCTGTTGGTGGCTCAACCCAAACTTGAGCCACTTTGAGCTTGAAGAACCCGATGTGTGGTTTCAGTAAAACGGAGCTACAGCACACACAGCTCGAAAATCACTGGAAGTGATGAGGGAAATGTTTCAGGTGATCTCGTTGCTTGGCAACGTTGGATGGCACCCCTTTACCCTGACCTCATCCCTTGTGATTTTTTTTTTTTGTGTCGAATGTATACTCATCAAACCCAAGACTCTTGAAGCCCTTAAGATTCCTATTCAGCAGGAGATCGGGGCTGTTCCACCAGACACGAACAGTCGAGCCATGACAGCCTTGAGAAATCACCTCCAACCGTAGACATTGTAACGGCCACCGTTTGGAGGATGACCGTGTTTAAAACACAATGTATAAAAACTGTACTGAATGAAATTTCCTGTGCAAAAATACACAAAAAAATTTTCCCCTTTGAAATGTGTGAGGGTTGTTTTTTTTTTTTTTAAGTTTTTTGGAGGGGTCACAATGTATATATAAAAAAATTCATGATGTAGAGAAGTACCAAAGTGTTGACTCCATGTCTGCCAGTAGGGGGCGTTTTGAGTCATTTTCACCCACTACAATGTTGATTTTTTTTCTTTTTTATGTGAGTATTAACATGGACATTGCTGTGTTACACTAAAACAGTCATCTTTTAGCTCTTTATTTTTGCTACTTATAGAGTACATCTCGCAGTTGCATTATAATAAATGCTATAACAGAGTCATATAAAAGTGTTTAATGTTCTAGATGAAATGTAGGGGTTTAATACTACATGAATAAAGACTGGTTGAAATCAGAAGTACAGGCGGTGCTGTGTGCTGTTGGAGAGGGATGAGGGTACTGAATAAGGGCTGAACTGTTACCTTTATTTGGGACCTTGGTGTTAGTGTTGTTGTTAGGTGCTCCCTCGGCTGTTTCCTGGGAGCTCCTCCTGGTCCTCAGCTCGCTTTCTAACAAACCGCACTTCTTCTTCAGAGCCTCGTTCTCGGAAATCCTGCGGGTGATCTCTCTCCTGAACACAGCATGGCTCTCCTCCACCAGTTTACCGATTTCCAGCACAGCCGTTTTCGCCAGCATTTCCATTATGGACGCTAACTGGGTCTGAAAATGGGAGTCGCTCCCCATGGTCTCCACCATCGTTATGATTGTTATTTTAAATAAATAAACAGCACAAACACTGCACGAACACTGTCTCATACACAGCCTAAAGGATCCACTCCTGTCCCCACAGCTCTGTTTGACCTCCGGCTATCCCTTTACTGCTCTTTTCTTTACTTTACTGTGGAAGGAAATGGAGAAGAGGACGATGGGATTGATTACCGTAAACCTCAGAATAGTAGAGCGCTGAAATGTTGGTGAGGACCAATAGGGAAAGTATAAATATATCCTGAAGGGCGCCACTGTTCTTCGCCTCCTCCTCCAAAAACAAATAGCACACCCCGTTCTTCTAGTTAAAGGTGTGACTCGAGGAAAATTATTTGCATTTTACACACTTCATCATAAAAATATAATCAACCACCAACCAATACATGGCTGACCTGAGATCTTTATCTTCTTTACATTTAATACATTTAAGCTCGTTGCCTGCAGTAGCATTGTTCGATACATTTTCACCAAAAGATTATAGAGAAGTAATTTTTTACTTTTTATTAGGAGCCCTTGTAGACAAAAGTGATGGTGTATAATCGTCACTTCATATCTTTACTGTGTGTGTGTGTGTGCATATATTTATATACACACATATATGTATATATGGTATGTGAGAAAAATAAATACATAACAAGATTACTTTTTTATCCCGACAAGCCTGTTTTTTATTTAATGAGTTAAATCCCCTGATGAGTGGGCAACCACAAAACAGGCTTGTTAGGATAAAAATGCATTCTTTTTATTTTTTTCAAATACCATATATTGAGCCGTGTTCTATGGAAAATCGACTCAGGAACTTCTCTCTCTCTCTCTCTCTCTATCTATCTATCTAACTAGATAGATAGATAATATAATTAATAATAGTTTATTACATTATAATACAATTATAAATTGTTTGGAGATTTTTGTGTTGAACTTGCATGTTCTTCCTGTGGTTGTGTGGGCTTCCTCACACACACACACACACACACATTTATATATATATATGTGTGTGTGTGTGTGTGTGTGTGTGTGTGTGTGTGTGGTATAAGGACAAAAAAGGACTACAGTTTGCTCCCTACAGAGCTGTTTCGTGGTTGCCCACTCATCAGGGGATTTACTGATGAGTGGGACCCCAAGAAACAGGTCTGTAGGGAGCAAACTGTAGTCCTTT
>JBCNYG010000001.1:53122687-53136450 GCA_039654305.1 Porochilus rendahli | reverse complement strand
AAATTCGCCGACAACACAACCGTTATAGGTCAGATAATGATAAGTCAGCTAAACGGAAGGAGGTCCGGCATCTGCGGCAATGGTGCGACAACAATAACCTGGACCTTAACACTGGTAGAGCGGTAGAGAGGGTAGAGTGCTTCAAGTTTCTTGGAGTCCACATCTCTGCTCACTTCACCTGGACCACAAATCTCTCACCAGGTGGGGAAGGCACAACAAAGGATGTACTTCCTCAGAAAGCTCCGACAAGCCCGCCTACCCCAACCCCTACTGACAAACTTTTACCACTACGCCATCGAGAGCCTCCGGCCCTACTACTGTACAGTGTGGTTCAGCAGCGGTACTGCAGAGGACAGGAAAGCCCTGCAGCGAGTGGTGAGGACGGCAGAGCAGATAACTGGAACTACACAACCCCCTCAGTGACATTTACACTGGCAGGCTTCAGAGGAGAGCCAGTAGAATTATCAGGGACCTCACACACCCGGGACACCCCCTTTTCTCCCCTGGTACAGGACACTAAAAACAAAAACTAACAGACTTCAGAACAGCTTTAACCCACAAGCTGGTAAAAGTGCAACCCCACCACCAGCACCGTCAAACAGACTGTCTGAATAACCATCATTCAGACCATCTTCCTGGACAGTGCAATATTACTCTTTAAGTGCAATACTCATGTTTAGAGCAGGTCTCGAACATCATATAACATTTCAGCATCATGCACCGTATGATTAGAAAGCTTTACCTCTCAACCCGTGTATACCATGCACCTTTCACATATGCATCGTTCTGTATATGTCTCTAAATGTGTGAATATGTGTATAAATGTATAAGTCTGTACATGTGTAATTATGTGGTTAGACCTATATGTGTTTACATATAGAGGATATATGTATGTATGCGTCTATAAGTGTATGTACGTATATGCACATATATAGCTTAGTGTAGTTACGTTGGTTGTCTTTTGTGTGCTTTTATAACTGCTGCTAAACAGAGAGCTGCTAAACTGATTTTCGTTGTAAATGCAACAGCTGACAATAGAGATCTCTTTATCTTTTCCAGATGGTTCAAGCAGTCACGGGTTAGACGGCATGCTCTCGTACTCTTCAATGCCACGACAGCAGCTCTTGGCGCTTGACCCAAACCTGTATGGAGGAGAGCAGTTCCGGCATGGTCTGACGCCCCCGCAGCTCGGCCCTGAGCAGATGCACCCATACGGTAAGCGCGATAAAATCATCACAAGCACTATATATTACATATATATTATTTACCAGCGGTGATAGCGTAGCTACTAGTGTCTTCACTTCTGTCAGTTTGTGCTTTTATATTTTTCCTTTCTCTTTTGATTACACACACCTATATCTCTGGAACTGTTTGACATACCATATATCACAGTGTTGGCCCCGCGATGGTCTGACGAGCTTCGTCCAGGGTCTTACCTCCGCCCAGAGTCAGTTGGGATGGTTTCCAGCCTCCTCACAAGCCCAATAAAGAATACATACATACATACATACATACATAAATATATATAACAGACATAAAAAGATTAATATAATATACATACAGTAATGAACTCTAACACTACTCAAAGAGATCAGTCTTGGGGGGGAGAGGGTAAATATTTTTGCTAGCTTGAGCCATGCCATTGATGGATAAACTTGACTTTTCTTTTTTGCAGATTCAGAAACTGTTTTCCATGACTTGGACAGCGATGGAAGCCTGGGTCACCTCGGCGACTGTCTCTTGGCGACAGCCGAGGGAGGAGTGCTGGCAGGACGCGTGGGAAATCCGATTGACCGCCTGTATTCGATGCAAAACTCCTACTTCACCTCGTGACCCCTCTTCACCTCTGACCCCAGACTAACTCCACCGCAGTCCACCAGAGAAGCAGCAAACAAACAGACAAAGCCTCGCTCAAAGATCAGCGTATTTACCCAACTAAGCCTACCGGATCTCCCATCCCTCAATCACACACGACTTTATGTCCATCACGATCCTGTAGGAACACCGTTAACGATTTTAATAAAAAAACAGAAAATGATACGGGTTAGGGTTTGACAAGGAATACAATTATTGTAGGTTTGTGGCTTAATTAATATTATTAAAACCAACAGACTCATACTTTTAAGTCATAGGCATGCTGTATGCTCGATTAGGCAGCTGATTGCCAACATTTTACCTCATCATGCATCTCAAACTTTTAATATAACACTAAATTCATTCATAAAGCCATTTTCTACCAAAAGATATTAAACCATGGGAATTAAACCTTGCATAGGAAGCCTTGAATCCATACCTTTGCATAGTAGTAGTCAGAATAGAGCCACATCATATTTACAATGGAGTGCAAAAGTTTGTACACCCCAGGGCAAAATGAAAAAAAAAAATGATGCACAGCAACAAGGCAAGCTATTGTAGAAAGTTCAGAATCATTAAACTTTCTATTTAGGAAATAAATAGGACATGTAGAATTATTCAGTGGAGAGGGCACCACACTCTGAGACCGAATAATTCTCCATATAACACAAAAAACAAACTTATAATTGTTTTGATATTCATTCAAAATATTTTCGAAGTCAATGGTAAACTTACTCTGTTGTGTTCTAGTTAGCTACTTAGAGGTTAACATGCCAAACAGGCAGCACCTTCTTTATTTTATAGGGTTTTTTGTTGTTTTTGTCGTGATGAACAGGAAGTCTTGACAGGGGGCAGCCAATTATTTACTTGGTCTCTTTGGGACGAGGAGGAGAGGAGGGACATAGATATAGATAGAAGATGGATAGGCTACACCCTGCGGCAAACTGCTCCATCTTGTCAGAAGCTCTGAAGTCCTGACCCATCATAAAATTAATTAAATTTCCTTAATGTTCTTGCCATTGTAACCCTCTAGCTCTATCTCTATGCTTACAACAGAATAAATATTCAGAAAGTAAAATTAAGTTTACAACTCAGGACTACAATGCTTCCGCTTTATGCTAAAGGGCATGCTAAAGGGTGCAGCCCATGTATCTTATGATATTTATAAGAAAGATAATTGCATGATTGGTGGTAATTTTTCTTATCCCCAATGATAAATAAATCAGCTCATTAAAGAATACAAAGAATTTACTGGTGGCTTTCCACCAATCAGAAACAGAAAACATTATGGATGATTAATATAAATATTGATAATTGGTATGCCCTTAATTTGCCCTTTTGCCTCTAACATGCTGTGAATTCTTTTCAATCATCATATTTATCCATAAAGTTTTATTTATTCTTGAGGATCTGCCTTTTATTTGGTAAATGCTTTGTAAAATATTGATGGGATTAAACCAGATAATAAGCCTGCCTGCCACGCCTACTAGGTCAACCTCAGACCAATCAAATCCTTCCCTATACTTTGCAAACACCATTGTGAAAAAAGTAGAAAATGATTTTCAGTGTCTGTCTTATTTTATCTCTCTATATATTACATCTTTCCACAAGCCATGAGTGTACAAACTTCTGCTCTAAACTAAAATGTGGTTTATACAACAAGGAAAAAAATAAATAAGACCCAAAGAGGATTTGTTCATGATTTTTAGAAATCAATGCAATAGAAATTTTGGTAAAGGTTTTCTATGATTACATTTTCACATTCTACTCTTTTGTTCTCGCGCTGATCCTCACGCTATTACACTTTAATTACCAGCCCTTTGAGGCCGTCATATAGGAGTATTAGGGGCAGGAAAGACTAAACCAAGCAGCCCTCCGGAGTCTTAAGGAGTCTCGGTAGGGTTCAGAGAGCAAAGGAAAAGGGTGCATACCAGAGTGATTAAGACGAAGCCAACACAAATCCGCCCGGTGATACAGGGTCAGGTGGACTTGCGTGGGATTAAACGATTAAATACTGGAATTTTTTTGCCGTCCATAACACATACGCTGCCAGGCAGAAGGTCGCTGTGCAATCCGGGTTCGCAGGTTTGGTTGAAATGGGTTCAAGAGAGAGACATTATTATTAATGCATTCAAACTGAGGAAGGGGTGTGAAGTTTTTTTTAATCATGAACACTTTATAGAGCTCTTTCTCTCTCTTTCAGTTTAAACTAACATTAATGTCGAAACTCAATATGTAATAATAATAATAATAAGAGGAAGAAGAATCTTTATTTCATCCTATGTTCAGAAACTAGACTGGCAGTGTTTGACCTCCTCCTCTTCTACTCATCACTTTGCTCTATTCTTCTCTATTCATCTTCTCTCCATTCATCTATTCTCCATTCCTCTCATGTTGTCTCTCCTCTCTTCTTCTCATCTCTTCATTCCTGTCCACTCATCTTTTCTCTCCATATCTCTTCTCCCCTCATCTTTTCTCTCCATATGTCTCCTCCCCTCATCTTTTCTCTCCACATGTCTCTTCCCCTCATCATCTCTCCATGTCTCCTCACCTCAACTTTTCTCTCCATTCGTCTCCACATGTTTTCTCTCTACTTCTTCTCTATTTCCTTTCCTCTCCTTGCCTCCACTCTATCACTTCCTAACGCACTTATTTGTTTATCAGGAAATCTCATGTAAGGTCTCGAGTTCTGTTGCACTTTCATTTCTAAACATTCTTTTATCTCCCCCTTAGTTGCCTGTCTGTATTTACAGTAGCTTTCAATCTTCCTCCAAGTTATTATAATAATAATGATGATGATTCTGATCATAATGTTCATGTTGCACTTTTCAACGCTGATCTTCAGTCAGTAAATGTTGAGTATGAGTAAATGTTTTTAAATATGGGTGGGGAAAAACACACACACACACACACACACACACACACACACACATATATATACATACATATAAAATAACATAATGGATTTGAGACACAGGGTACTTTTGATATTTCTGAATAATGCTAAACATTAAAAAAAACATCCCTTCTTCCTGCTTTTCGAAGCAGCTTTTCTGAAGAAAAACATTACTAATTACTAAACTACTTTACAGTGACATTAAAGGCGTTTGTTGAATTCTCATGTCTGAGATTTAATATTTAGGGTCAGGAGTTGATCAGGGTCATCACACTGCCAACAGGGTCCCGCGTTTACAGGGTAGAGGTACATGATTACAGCATCCGCATCATCTTTACTACTAGTGTTTAAAAGTTATGGCACCCCGACGTTTCAGGGGCTGTGTGATGCTAAATGTTCTTGTGCTCTAATGTACTGCGCTTAATGTGTTCGTATCATGACTAATATGGTTGCAGTTAACACTACTGTCTCTCTTCGTTCCTCTGTATAATACTGCTGGATATTTTGTTGCTTTCTCCTGCATGACGGTGTAACCGTGAGACACTCCTTATTTAAAAAAAAATAGATTTTATGACCTGTACAGAGCACTTATTGTTTCAACCCTCTGGACTATGGATGTTATATAAAAACCTGTGAGTGGCCTGAAGCTGTGATTGGATCTGACACCAAGGATATTAAAGCCACTGTTCTTGGACTGCGTTGTGATTCTGGACTCTATCAGGGTAACTGCTGAAATGCGAGAGAATTGACGGCACAATTTTTTTAAATTTTAGATCTAATTTTTATTTCTGTTGTGTGATCTGTTCAAGTGGTTTCTGTGTAGTGTGTTTTCACCTTTACAATATATTCAGTGGTTTCGTTGTTGATATGATCATTGTCTCCATAATTACTGACTCTTTTTCCACACATGCTCTGCCAGCATCTGCAGAACTTTTCGGCACCCTGATATCTGAACTTTTCTTTTTAAAAATCACAAATGATTTGCACCCAAATCAACTTTATATGAGGAGGAAATCTTGGGTGGGAGATTACTGTGTTAAAAAACCTGTTAAGCAAACGTACTAACACTTCATTTTCTGAATTGCTTTATCCATTATTTGTGTTGCGGGGAGGCTGTAGGCCATCTCGGCCGACTCTGGGCGAAGGCGGGGTACACCCTGGACAGCTCCCCAGACCGTCACAGGGCCAACACACATACAACCCTTCACACTCACTCTCACACTCCTAGAGGCAATTTGGAACAGCCAATTAGCCTACTGTGCATGTTTTTGAACTGTGGGAGGAAACCGGAGGACCCGAAGGAAACTCACACAAGCATACTTCATAACTCCGCACAAATGCCCGAGCCCAAGATTCAAACCCATACCTTCTTATACAACATCCTGCACAACTATTTAAAAAAAATCTGAAGAAACTATTAGGTCACTTTTCTCCAAAACATTCAAGATAAACATTAAAAACATGTGTACCAAAATTACTGGCACCCCTTTGAAAACTTGGAAACCAGTAAGTCTTGAATCTGGGATTGACAACAGGTTAAAAAACTTAAGAAAGAAAAACAAAAAGAGGAAGGTCACATATGGCTGCTTTTTGCTCCAAGCGACTGAGCCGATAATCAGAGAAAAATAACACAAACAAACCTGTCAGGCATGTTAGTCAGTGTGTTCCTGCTCTCCCACTCCTCCCATCAGTGGTCAAAGGCATGCGCTTACCCACCAGACCTCCCCCTCTTTCGCTCTTTTTATTCTGCTGCCAGCGGGTAGCTAGACACGGTATAAGGGAGAGACGGAACACATTCCTAAGTTTAATATTATACAGTGATTCAGAAGGGAGAGAAAAGAGACGAACCATGAGTAACCGGGGAAATACTCACCCTTCACAGATTAGAATAAATCTGCGTGGCATGTTAAAGATTAACGGTCATGTATTTAAACGACACGAACTAGAAAAATATTAATACATCAGACTGGTATCTCTTATAAATCCTATACCAAACATCAGCTATATCACAGCTTTATTATGATATGCAGAGGAGCTGTATGTTACATTTCCAACATTTACTTTAGCCACATCATTTACATTCATCTGCAAAGTGATGTACACTGCCTCGCCCAAAAAAAGTCACTGTTTGGATTTAAATAAGAAACTACATAAGACCCTTTAATTGGAAAATTATTAAAAAGTTTAATAAGTCTCAGCTGACAGCAAATTTAACTCAAACTGATGCAGTGAGTAGTTTCTCATTTCTTAACCATATTGGAATACGATCCTGGTGTTGCAGAAAACAAACGTTTTTGTTCTTCAGAAAGGTTTAGCTAATTATTAATAAAGCGGGTTGGTGAAATTTCTAATACTGTGATAAAAACCATCCACAGCATGATTACCACCAGGAAAGATGGTGCAGAGGATGGTGAATCCCTAAGAATGTGCAGCAGTTCATAAAGATACAGGTGGGAGCATGGCATGTCACACAGGGAGCTTTGTCCATGCTTACGCCCACAACCCCCATAGCCCGGTGTGTAGTGGTCATATCTGATCATAAGGTAGTATTTGACCCCCCCCAAAAAAAAAAAATAATAAAAACAGTTGGTGAAGTTGAATTGTAAAAGAATTGGACAGTAGAACTCATGGCCATTTAATAATGAAAGTAAGAGTATGTACACACACAGGCTTGGGATTAAAATGTTTTGTGTCGATTTAAAAAACACTTGTAAGTGAGAATAGTGAGCAGTGGAAAAAGTCTTGTGATCTCAAGGCAGTGTTGTGATCTGAATATGCTTTATTTGGTCAAGTCGAGGCTCAGCAACATTATGTGGCAATAAAATGAAGTCAGAGGAAAATGTACTGTACTGAATGAACAGACTATCCTTTCAATGGACTTTTTTATCTCCTGATGACACTCAAATAGAGAGTGTTTGATGCAGTATGAGGAATCATTATCACATTTGTATTTGGCACAACAGGGTCCTGACCTTAACCCTGCTGAAAGTGTTGGGTTGTGCTGGAGAAGACTTTGCAGAGTGACTTTCCCATCCGCAACACAAGGAGAATGTGCACTGCCATCAAAGGTAAAGACGGTCCAACTAAATATTTGGCAAGGCATGTATTTTCCTTTTTTTTGCAAAACTAACAATTACGTTTTTTTAACACATCATATCTAAGTACATAAATACCAAAATAACTGTGTAAAATCTGTCATTTGTTGCCATTTTCAGTACACAGTAAATTCAATCTCAGCAACCCAGAACAGAAGTGGACTCAACATCCTGACTTTATGCCCAATAATAGAGTAAATCCTTACAGGTTATAAAATAATAAATAATAAACAGAAGTGACATAATTACTTGTATGGAGTCAACCTGTGTTCTATTCTGTGTGGAGTTTGTATGTTCTCCCCATGCTTGGGTTTCCTCCAGGTACTTCAGTTCCTTTCCAGAGTACAAAGACATGCACCTTAGGCTAACTCTCTGTTCCAAATTGTCTGAATGGTTGAATGTGTTGCCCTGCGATGGTCTCAAGAGCTGTTCATGGTGTACCCCACCATTACCCAGTGTTGGCTGATATAGGCTTCAGCCTCTCCTCAACCCTAATAAAGGATTAAGCGGCTCAGCAAATGAGTGAGTGTTCAGAACCTGAATAAAGAGCAGCATGAACATCTACAAGTGGGGAAAGAATTTTCATCAGGGTTCAGTCATAGAGATGTATGTTATTTTAAGCATCCTGCAGTCTACCTGCCATGACCATGTAAAGAGGGCTTTAAATCGAGAAGCAACCAAACAACAGGGCCCAAAGGTAAATGTTCAATATGATGCTTCCACCATCATGCTTCACTCTGTCTAAATAAAATGGGACCTTTTTTTGAATAAACACCAAAAGTCACTTGAAAAACACACTGAGGTCTACAAGTTCTTACTAAAAATATTTATAAACATGATGTGTACAAATAACTGACATCAGATGCCTCATTTATAATCTCACAGCTTTTTGTTGTTTCTCAGTACAGCTTACAACACTTATTACGAAATGTGAAAGTCTGAGTGTTAACACATACTTGTGTTAAAAGTTAACCGTGTTATGGTAATAAAGTCGATGATATAATTCCGAGGTGATGGAAGAAGGCTTCTGGTTGGGTTTTATGTGAGCTGGGGGTCTGGATTCACTGCTGCAATAAATAAAATAAATATAAAAACACGTTTATTAGTTCCAGATCTTTCTACATAACAACATTCACAAATATTCACTGGAGTTGGGTTTTATCATACAAAAACTAAGCATGTTGATTTCAAACAGAATCTGTTTCATACTGCTGGTGGGCTAACAGGGTCAGAGCATAAAACTACTGGAACCCTTTAGAAATCCATGGTTCAAATTTTCCACTCACAGAAATAAAAACATCACTTTTCTTTGGATCGTAAAAAAATATCATGCAAGCATTTCTATATTTAAGAGAGCTTTACTTGACTAAAAACCTCATACTTCACAAATATAATCATATTTGATACAAAAATTAAAACAATATAAAATATGCATCACTATTCTGGGGGCAGCTGTAGCCTAATGGTTGGAGAAGCAGCGTTGGGACCGAAAGGTCGCTGGTTTGATTCCCGAACCAGCAGGAAAAATGTGTGGTGATGAGGGAGTGAGCTGCACCTTCCCTTCCTTTACATTCATGGCCCTTGAGCAAGGCACCTGACCTCCAGCTGCTCTCCGAGTGCCGCGATGTGTGTGGCAGCCCACTGCTCAGAGTGTGTGTGCTCACTATTCATGTGTGTGTTTGTGTGATAAATTTGGATGGGTTAAATAAAGAGCCAAAATTTCTCTTGTGAGATTAATACAATATATATTTTTAAAAAATTGTAATTAGGCCAACCAGTGCAAACAAAATTTTTTTTTTATGTATTTTTTTTTTTTTATTGTTTTAAAGAAGGGCAGCATGGTAGCATAGTGGTTAGCACGTCCACCTGACAGAAAGGAGGGCCTGGGTTTGAGTAACGGGTTCAGCGGAGGTGTTTTTGTGTGGAGTTTGATTTTCTCCCCATGCTTGTGTGGGTTTCCTCCAGGTACTCCTGTTTACTCCCACAGTCCAAAGACATGCCCATTAGGATAACTGGCTGTTTCAAATTGCCCTTAGGTGTGAGTGTAAATAATTGTGTGTTGCCCTTGATGGTCTAGCAAGCTGTTCACAGTGTAACCTGCCTTCACCCAATGTCCGCTGAAGTGGGCTACAGCCTCTCCGCTACCCTAGTGGGATTAAGCAGTACGTAGTGTTTAAAGAGAAAAATGCAGAACTAAAAAAATAATGTCTTTGATAAAACCACACCAGAATTAAACTCTATAGAACTCCCAGTTGGCCAAACAACAACAACAAAAAATGTTTGCCCCATCTTGAGTTCACGAGTTCGAGCCCCGGGTGATGCACAAAGCCATTTGTGGCTGAAAGGCCATGGAAGTAGATAGGCTGTGCTCTCAGGGAGGAAGGGAGGGAATATGCTCTTTTCCTCATCACCTACAAGTGACACTAGCCAATCATGTGCTTCATATATGCTCTTGCCTACAAAAGGAGGGATAGTGCTTTCCCTCAAGTGTGTTACACTCCTCCTGACTACGAATGAGCAGTTGTAAAAAGATGCAGTCGGCTGCCTTCACATGCCGTGTAGTAAGTATGTGATAACGTTGGACCTTTCTGAATGGTAGCTGGTGTGAGATAAGGAAGAATGTATAATGGGCAGGAATTGGACATGACTAAATTAAAGAGAAAATAGATATCTACAGCTTCACCATATTGTTTAGCCCCAAATATATGTGTTACTGATTTCCATGAAGGGTGCCAATATTTCTGAACTTGAACGTCAAGGTAAAACACAAGCTTGCGAGGAGAGCATGAGCATCAGTACTTACCTAAACCTTTGATGTCTACAGTGTTGGCGCAGGTCAGAAAGCGTGTCATGTGTGGCGAGCAGGCCAGAGCGGAGGACTGGTTCTCCCTCAGACAGCGCTCAAACTCAGCGAATTCTCCAGCACAGTCTGCCCGGATCTTCCTAATGACTGGACTGCATTGGGAAATGACCAGGAACAACATGATAATGCTTAGAACGTTTACACACCGTTATCATTTCAATTCAAAAGCATAGCTGTGTTTATATCAGCAATGAGCTCATCAGCAATGACCCCATTCCACCAGCACCCCCCCACCCAGTACATATAATCACAGACTATTCACTCTACATAGTTTTCCATCTCCCTCAAACACATCCATCATTTCAGACTCCTGTCGTGATAATGCATAGGAATCATTAACACAGTTTGCAGTTTACATTTTGAATGAAAGATCAGACAAAGTCTTAAATCATGGCTTGTTCTCTGTATTGTGTGGAATATTTGGAATCTCTGTGATAAAAATAGATCTTATCCTGTGAACCATTGCAATAGAGATGCATTTAAATGATGCAGCCTGCAAGAGCACTGCACACAAAAATAACGGTCTGCGTCATCACCAAAATGAACATCGGATCTTTATCAACGTTTGGAAAATTGGAAAAAACTGTCATTGTCATAAATTATATTTCATTAAATTGCCTAATACTCCTTCAATCATTAATTTTTCTGAACTGTTTAATCTATTAGGGTCAGGTTGGGGGGAAACTATACAGAGGCTGTCTAAGTCTACTCAGGGCGAAGGTGGGGTACACTGTGAACAGCTCACCAGTCCATCACAGGGCAAATTTCTATGGGCGATGTGGAACAGCCAATTAGCCTAATGTGCGTGTCTTTGGACTGTTGGAGGAAACCGGCATACCCATAGGAAACCCACGCAAGCATGAGGACCGTTTAAACTCCCCTCAAAGACGTCCTCACTGAGCCCAGCACACTTCCTGTGAGGCAAATGTGCTAACCACTACACCACATTTACAGCATTTGCCAGACCCACTTATCCAGAGCAATTTACAATTGTCATCTCTATACAACTGAGCAATAGAGGGTTAAGGGCTTTGCTCAAGGGCCCAACAGTGGTGATAGTGGGGATTGAACTGCTGACCTTTGGATCAGTAACCCATCGCCTTAACCACTAAGCCACCACTGTCCTGCCACCCTGTGCCTTACACTACATAAAGTTATTTATTAACCCTTATGTGACTATATATCCCACATGTTAACTTTACCGGATCAAAATTATAACAATACGTTTGAATTAAATTTATAAATCATACAGTTTATGGACTTGGGGAAGGATCGGTGACGTTAGACGTACTGAGAGGAGGTGCACTCTGCCACTTTAACCTTCAGGTGCTGGCATTGCTCTTGCCATGCTGACGGATTTGAAGCCACACAGCCCCCATACTCCTCCATTTCCTTCTGGCAGAATTTGGCTGTAATGTCCATTGCTGCCTGCCTGCAAGGAAAGTCAAAAAAGACATTGATTTGTAACTAGCCCGAAACACTGACCATGAACAACCTGAAAGCAGCGATGATGCAACAGCATTTTAGCACTGTAGTCTGTACAGGTCTGATTCCTCCTGGTCTGAACACCCTGCTCAACTTTCAACACTTTAACTTTCACTCTTATTCCACCATCGACAGCTTCAGGTTCATCATCTCTTACATCACTAGCCAGCTGAGGTGAGTTGACGTAGTGAGCTGAGCCACTCTGACGTAGAGCTGCAATGCATTCTGGGATTTGAGTCCAGTGTTTGCATCAGCGTCTCTCTACACTGCACTTCTTATTTGCATGATATACTAAATACCTATGGAAAATTGTGACTTTTTTTCATGAACTAAAAGCAAAACCCATTAAAAGGCTATTATTATAAATTTTGTTTCTTTATTGCACAACTTTTTTCTAGTTAAACACTATTGTAACCACTAATAATGTCACACTGTGATGCAACACCTCATGACAGTTAAGCACCAGTTCCACTGAACACATCACAAGTGATTATATATAAACAACTTTAATGTGTATCAAGGTGAAGGGTCCCTTTCAAAGGAGTCAGTGTTAAAAAAAATGCCACCCTTACCTGTAAGTATTTATTTTGGGTAGCTACCAAACATCTCAAAGGCAAAATCTACACAACTAACAAACAAACAAACAAATAAATAAATAAATACTACTCAACCACAACACCTGTACTAACGTCATACAGCTAGATAAGCATGTGTATGGCTTTATGTACGAGCACTGTCCTCGCTACAGGGAAACATAAATAGTTAAAACGTGTAAAAAAAGAGTAAAGAGTAACTGGACAGATTGTAAAGATTAAATAATATAACTTACATGACTGAAAGTTGAATTTAATTCTACACAGATGAAGGTTAAGCCTGATACACATGCAGTCAGACGCCGAAATACACGCTTCCTCCTTCCGACGTTTCTGATT
This sequence comes from Porochilus rendahli, assembly GCA_039654305.1. NCBI lineage: Eukaryota > Metazoa > Chordata > Actinopteri > Siluriformes > Plotosidae > Porochilus > Porochilus rendahli. Next base: position 53,123,325 of record JBCNYG010000001.1, on the reverse strand, counting down.
CGTCAGAAGGGTACTAACCTGCAATTCAATTGGTAAACTCAACGTCAATCAACTTAAATAGGGCGGGTCTTAATAAGTCAGAACTTTTACTTAAAGAAACAGTATCATTGTCATTGTCATTGAGTTATATGTAATGAATATTCAGAATTTTCTTATTCTATGTATTTTCTTTTCTTAAAGAAAATTTTTGAACATCCTGCAATATATTTATTATTAAATGACCTTATAGCTTTACTATATCAATCCCACAAGGGAAATTATTCTCTCTGCATTTAACCCATCCAACGTGAGCACACACACTCTCTGGGCAGTGGGCTGCCACGCTCATCAGAACACCTGGAGAGCAGTTGGGGGTTAGGTGCCTTGCTCAATGGCAATTTAGCCATGAATGTGGAGGAAGTGAAGGTGCAGTCACTCCCCCATCACCATACATTTTTTGCTGCTGGTTAGTAAATCAAACCAGCGACCTTTCGGTCCCAATGTGGCTTTTCTTACCATTATGCTGCGAATGGATAAATGAATGAATTAAATACAGTTAAATAAACATGACCACCTACATAAAAACTTTCAAAAGAAGACCAAGTGTCCAAAAAAAAGACCTCAAAACAAACAAACAAAACAAAAACAAAACAAAACGG
>JBCNYG010000001.1:53098414-53108959 GCA_039654305.1 Porochilus rendahli | reverse complement strand
TTCAGTAAAGTAACAGCCTAGTATAACTAGGTGTCTTTTCAATGGTATTCGAAAATTTCTCTCGAAGAAAATCAAAATATTTTATCAGGAAATTGTGTGCACACAGTTGCTCCATTCCTAAAATGAGTCTAAAATTAGAAGTTAGTAATATCTATATAAATAGATACAGAATGAATCCTGTCAGTGAGTAATATGTACAGTATTATCAATATGATAAACAGTAGAATGTAAATGCAACAGCGTACAGGATGGCGCCGGCCACAACAGACTCATAACACATCCTGAGCGGTGTTTGGCAGATGTTAAACGACCTTAGTCGCCTCAAAAAATAAAGATGGCTCTGGCCCTTCTTGTAAAGTGCGGTAGTGTTTTAACCCAGTCAAGTTTATCGTCAATATGAACTCCGAGCTATTTGTAATCTTCCAACATTGACGCCCTGGATGGAAACAGGGGCCGCTGGTGTTTTGGATCTCCTCAAATCCACAATCAGTTCCTTCTTTGTCACACTGAGCTGCAGATGATTCTGCTCACATCATGTGACGAAGGAATCTACAGCAGCCCGATATTCCGTCTCATCACCTCCACTGATACATCCGACTACAGTAGAATCTGAACCCGCTTTCTGACACGCTGTGCTGCAGACGCACATACTGTGGTCATCTGGTCAGGTAGTCCACAATCCAGGACACAGGAGATTCATCCACCTGCATCGCTGTCAGCTTCTCACCCAGAAGGTTCGGCCTCTTATTGATTGATTGAACAAGAACATTTTCTGCAAAAGTGCAAGTGCACTCAGCGCCGATGGCAGCATTTGTTTTGTATTTGCATAAGTATTGAGCTGTTATATACTTATTAATTTGACAAAATATTGCTTGTGTTTAGTCCCTGAGACCGAGCTGCTGTTATTAGAAATGATTATATACTACATAGGAATGGTGCGATCTGATTGGTTCACTAACTGAGGGATAATAGACATTTTTCTGAGTGATTAATGCTTGAATCAAATCAGTGTTTTTTCATAGTTTCTGATTCTGAAATCTTTTAAATTCAACAAAATGCATTCTGAAAAAAGAGAAACATGTGTATATATATAAACTATTTTTCATACTTTTAAATAGGTTTCAGTAGATGTCGTAGTGAAGTGTGTGAGAGTGTTGTGACGGACCGGGTGTGCTCCTTGTCATGCTTTAAAAGGGGGAAAATCTGATTGCTCTGTACTGACATTGCTGTATTTTGAATGCGGAGTAATAAAAGACGTTCCGTGTAATATGCATTTATAGACGCATTTCTGAAAAAAACCCTGACTTTTTATCTTTCTCCTTTTTCTTCCAGGTACCAAGGACTTGAGTAGGAACAAGTACAAGCTCTTTCTGGAGTGCACTCTCATCCTGACCTCTGTAGTTCCGCCCGAACTTCCCATCGAGCTCTCACTGGCTGTCAACACCTCGCTCATCGCCCTTGCCAAACTCTGTAAGTGTCCAACCGATCTTATTTCACTGGTTATTTCTTGTAATTTTCTAAAAAAAAAAATATATATATATATATATATATATATATATATATCTTACATTTATACATTTATTTTTTCAGTGCAGTATTAGCACATATGCAAACCATGGTTAACTGGCATCTATGCTGATCTCATGATGAATTTAAGGACATTAAAATCATTGATTTTGTTAGTTTTTTTTAATAATTTAATAATTCACTTTCAGTTTGTAGGTTGTGTCACAAGTTATGGTTGTACTTTTGAAGTGTGTCTATCAGTCAATATCGTGTTTCCACTGAAAATAGAACACGAGGATTTATGTTTCTTCGTGTTATCTGCACGAAATTTGGATATCATTTAAACACGTGACTTGTGGAATATTCTAAATATTTCAGAGGGGTGAATGTGTTTGGGTGACAGGGTCGAGCGAATGTTATGGACATTTTTCACCAAAAGAATGTGTCATGTTTGAGATATTTAATGGATTCACACTTTTGGTGCAGGATTAACATGATCTGTGAGCATTTTAATGAGTAATGATAATTATTCACCAAAGTAGAATCCTCTTTACTGATATCCACTGAGCCTGAGGTGAATCATTGTTTTTGTATATAGTACATGTAAGAAAGCAGAAAAAACACGATTTATGGTTTATTTTTACATTTTTAAAGTGTAAGAGGGGTCACGTGCTCTATTACAGCATCAGTTAAACTTACAAATTTGAACAAATTGCTTTTTACCTTGAAAAATGTGAGGGACGGAGCATTCTTCATATTTTTTGGGGTGGCATTTTGTCACAGTTTAAGGATTTCAGAATCAATGACTGTGACAAACTGTACATTTTTGTCCTCTGTTTTGAGTCCGTCATTATCCATTTGCGATAATGAAAATCTCAATTAATCCCTATTTAGTAAACCAGAATGTGTCGTTCCCTTTTAATATTAATTATTGATAGCAGAGTTCCAGAGCAGAGATCCTGAGGCATGGAACGACTTGCATGCCTGTGCCTTGTTCTTGTCAGCGCTGGAAACCCAATAACGCCTCTGCATCACCAAAAAAAAAAAAGAAACAGAAGTATTATTAATAACTAAAACTGAAACCCAGAAAATAGAGGCTCATACACTACTGCTCAGACTCTCACAGAATAAAACACACACAATCTAGTCTGGCGTGCAGACAAACTTTTGCCGTGCAAAACAGCACCAAACATAAACGATAACACAGAACATGAACTAATTGAACGTATTTCTTTATTTTAAAATTTGGTTGAAATTTTTCTTGCTCGTGCTAATGTTGTACCTACCAGTCTCTGAGAATGGGAATGCTGTTACCATGGAAACGGTGGCATATTCAAGCCAGGTCACTAATAAATACCTGTTATTTGCTTCCTTGCTTTTTGTCACTTTTCCAGATGTGTTTTGCACGGAGCCCTTCAGGATTCCTTTTGCAGGAAAAGTGGAGATTTGTTGTTTTGATAAAACCGGAACATTAACCAGTGACAGTCTGGTGGTTCGAGGGGTGGCTGGATTGAGGTAGGGCATTGAGAGGTTTAGCTCTTGGTTAAAATTCTTCCTGTAATCGCAAATTACTTTTTTACATTTGCATTACTCTGTTATCCCGTAGAGAGGGGAAAGAAGTGATGGCGGTGTCGGACATCCCGGTCGAGACTCACCGAGTCATTGCGACTTGCCACTCGTTAGTGACGCTCGATGACGGTCAGCTGGTGGGGGATCCCCTGGAGAAGGCCATGCTGACCGCAGCAGACTGGACGCTCACTAAAGGTCTGGATTTTAGCTTATATAAACTGCTTCAGTGTCATAGCTGATCATGTGATTAGGCTGAATTAAACACAGTCATTATTATCGACACATCACATGCACACCTTTATCTTTAACAGACCTCTCTAGTCACCTTTATTCTCTCTGTGTCTAGACGAAAAGGTGTTTCCTCGTGGAATAAAGACCCCAGGCCTGAAGATACACCAGCGGTTCCATTTTGCCAGCGCTCTGAAGAGAATGTCGGTGCTGGCGTCGTACGAGAAACTGGGATCTACTGAGCTCTTCTACGTCTCCACTGTCAAAGGAGCTCCAGAGACACTCAGGAGTATGGTGAGCGCCAGTACCACACTATAGCATACTCACCAACTCACTCCTTTGCTGAACCACTTAATCCTACTAGGGTCGCAGCCAGCTAGCCTAATGTGCATGTCTTTGGATGGTGGGCGGAAAACCATGCAAAAACATGAACCAGTAGAGAAAACGCTCGTACCCAGGATCTCCTTCCTGTAAGGGCGGACCTGTTAACCACTGCACCACCCTAAAACATACTGTACTTATAAAGGATATTATCCGGGTTAACCACATGGCTGTTTTAAAGGAGCCCTTTGCTACCTGTGAGTTGAATTACTAAATCTTAGAAAGAAAATGGGCGTCGCCCATTGTTTCGGTCGGGGGCGGAGCTACTTTTCCTATAGACATGTTTATTTAAAGTTCATCCCTTGTAATTACAGAAGGCTTCTTTAACGCCAGTTTGCTCTAGTTTTCAGAGTGTCCAGCCAACTATGACGAAGTGCACAAGGAGATGTCTCGTGAAGGAGCTCGAGTTCTAGCGCTGGGATACAAAGAGATGGGACACCTGAGCCATCAGCAGGTACGAGTGAAATGCAGCTTCCTGTCCTTGTGTTGTGAATCAAATGAAAGAAGGAGCAGGGTTTTGAGCGGTGTGTCTGTGTGCAGGTGCGGGAAATGAGTCGTGACACGCTAGAGTGCGACCTGAGCTTCGCCGGCTTCATGGTGGTCTCGTGCCCTCTCAAGAACGACAGCAAGGCAGTTATCAGAGAGATCCAGGAAGCCTCGCATCATGTAAGCATCCATCACAGCTGTTAACATAATATCCGTTTCTCAATGCCTCCCTTTAATTAATTGATTAACTGAATTAAATAATTTAAATTACCAATGCCCCTCACATTGCTAAGCATGCAAGATAAAAAATTTTTGTTTATTTTTTGCGTAAAAGTTACCGCATTATTCATGATCATTTATATAACAGACTGTGATGGGTTTACAGACTTCAAGCCTATTTTGTGACGTCACTACGTGATCTATATCACTGTCCAGGGATCAGATTGATTCTATCTCAGTGGCAAAAGTGTGATGAAAAACCACATGATCGAGGGCCATATTGCCTTTTTAGAACCGTTTTATCTCAAACTCTCGACATTCCTATTAAAGGTGCGAAAATCGGCATCCTGTCTTGCTTTTAATTTTATTTTAAGTCAAGATATTACATTCATTAAAAAAGCAAAATGTTTCGTGTCTGCTAGTGATGTCATTAACTCTACCCTAATCTCCGTTTGGAAGTAGGGCGTGGCACTTTATGATACAGTGATACACACAGTGAATCGTCTCAATGAGGCCCTAGGACATAAAAATACACTACAAACTCAGCGACCAATCAGATCACTGTAATTACACTACAGTTGATTCAGGTTCCTTAAGCATCCATACAAATCATCGACTGTCTCTGTTATCAGGTTGTAATGATCACCGGGGACAACCCTCTGACCGCGTGCCACGTCGCCCGCGAGCTACACTTCATCCAGAAGGACCACACGCTAATCCTACAGCCGGGACCTTCACCTGGTAAGAGCTTTTACAACTACTACAGAGCTGGGGGATGAGATTAAACATCCTATATTACCTCTATATTACTGTATTATTAATAACAACATACATATCACACCATTTCTTTCACTTTGTCATTTTGTTTGCTTATACGTGCATCTCAGAGACTATTCCTATGTTCAAATTAATAACACTGGGGGAGCCGTGGCCTATTTGCTATAGACGCGGGTTTGGGGAACGAAAGGTCGCTGGTTCAAAATGTATTGTGATGGGGGAGTGAGCAGCACCTTCCCTTCCTCCGGCTTCATGGCTGAAGTTCCCTGGAGCAAGGCGCCTATCCCCCAACTGCTGTCCGGGAGCTGCAGTGCGTGGCAGCCCACTGTTTACGTGTGTGTGCTCACTTTGGATGGGTTCCATGCAAAGGCAATCGTTTCCCTAATACAGTATGTCAACCAAAAAAACTTTTGCAAATTAGGTACCACTGTAGAGCAACCGAGAGCGATACAGTGCTGGAGTGGTTGGCAGGTCCACCTCACAGCAAAAAAAAAAAAAAAAAGTGTTTTAGGTTCGAGTCCCAGGCTCAGACGTTTTGGTGTGGCGTTTTTTGCATGTGCAGTGTGTGCGATAAAATGCCGTAAATGTAAAGCTGTCTTTTGAGCCACTTTAAAAATAAAAAATGTGTTTTTATTCTAAATGTTCTTTTTCATGGAATCAGTCATGAATGAACTGTAGAAAAAAAGCCAAGCTAGCATTAGCTTTAGCTTAGAAGGAGTCAGGACCATTTCTGTTTTTTGGGGGGATGTGTTTGGCGATGTTGAGGTCACGGTATATAAGCTGATCTCCTAGGAGTAGATTAGCTAGTCAGGGTGTGCAATTGCTAATAGCTAGTGAGCTAGGATAGGATAATCTCTTATATATTACAGTTATTTACTTTTCTTCACATACATTAAAGTATTTTTCTTTAACACGCCACGGAGCAATGTTCAGCAGTCGTGTAGAGTTCATGCTTAGTTTTGTGTGTGTGTGTGTGTGTGTGTGTGTGTGTGTGTGTGTGTGTGCGCTCTTCCATGCAGGTGAATGGCAGTGGGAGTCTATAGACTGCACCATTCGTGTTCCTCTGTCCCGTTCCGATGTGTCGACTCTAGTGAGCAACTATGACCTGTGTGTCACAGGAGATGGCCTAACCCGGCTTACCTTCGACCTTCAGCTTCTCAAAGCCCTGCTGCCTCACGTGCGAGTGTTCGCTCGCGTCAGCCCAAAACAAAAGGTCATTTGTTCTGTCACACAATAGCAGTGTCACAGGACTGCCTGGTACCAATTTGCTCTTTTACGATTCTGAAATCAGTCAGTTTAAAAAGTCTTTACATGCAGAGTTCATAACCATCACAGAAATAAAACTAAAAGCCCTCATTTGCTTATCGTAGGAGTTCGTTATAACCAGTCTGAAGGGATTGGGCTTCATCACCCTGATGTGCGGCGATGGCACGAACGATGTCGGCGCACTCAAACACGCCCACATAGGTAAGGTCCTCACTAAAAAACACGAGCTGTTCCCTCAGTGATCTCAGAGACGATCACTCCTGAGCTCCGGATTGGCTGGCTCTAGAGAAGAAAAGCTCCAAAATCCTGCCTCATCAGGGGTTTGTTTGATTTACAGAGCCGAAACATGTTCTCGTACGGGAGAGCTGATCAACATCGCCGTCGGGAATCAAGGCTGGGATCTTAATTTCTTTATTTACTAAACATTTCTCAGCAGTGCTGTGTGCACACAATATGGTCCAATATGTTCTGGACACACTAGAGCAGCTTGAGGGGTTTTTTATTAATGCAGATTGATATTCCGGCAAAAAAATGATTTCAGTGTTTTGTTTTTTTATTCCACAGCACTGCTGAGTTCTCTGGGAAACGGAGAGCACAGCAAGCAATAAATGCAAGGGTTAATTATTAATTAAATAATTAATAACGCAAGCAACTTTAATTTTACTGTTACTGTCAACTTTACTGTTATTCTCTGGAAGAAATTAATTTCCCACCATACAGGTGAAATATTTTGTGAAAAATAATAAACTGCAAACATTTTTAAACCTAGTTTTATTAAGGGTGCCAATCTTTTTGTAGAATAAATGACCGTTTTCCCCCCCTGATATTTAATTCAAAAAAATCATATTTAAATTTTTTTTTTAATGAATGAATGACATTTTAACTCTGGATTAATAGTATTTTTATTTATTCTTTGATAAATTAATCATAATCGTAAACGTTATGTTAAACGATTAACGCCACTGTGTTGGGTCTTTTCATAGGAGTGGCTCTGTTAGCTAACGCACCCGAACGCCTACCAGAGAAGAAGAAGCGAGGGCGAGAGAAGGAGCCCCCTGCTGGTGATTCGAGGCCCATGCTTCCACTGTCGAGCTCCGGGGGGAAAGTGAGCTCTCGAGCGGCCAGGCAGAGAGTGATGGCCCAGAGAGAGGAGCAGCTCGCCGCTCAGAAGGTCTGTGACATCTCTGTACATCTTGGTAGCCTTTTGTCCAAAGCGAAGCAAATCAAGTAAGATGGCCTGAGCACAGAGGTGTGGAAGTTCTTTAAGTTTTTTTTTTTTTTTACTTTTTAATTGTGTGTGTTGGAGAGACCTGGAACTCTCAGGGAGGAAATGTAAAGGGAACTAAAGTTTTATATTTAGTTATGATTTTCTTTGTGTTATATTTTATACTATATAACTTTGTGTTGCAATGTGCAGTGACCCACTAAGGTGTTCACGTATTGGTGACACATATACGGACAAGCGAGATATTCAGTCTGGTGCTCCCATGGCGGCCATATTGTTCACAGTATGGTGGTAAATTTCAAAAGGATCCTTACACTAAACCCCCCACCCCCAAGAAATTCAATATGACTGCTATGGAGACCATGATGTTTATTGAGCAGTGACCAATTTCAACAGAAGCGTTTTCCTACCCAACCCCCATCCACCACACGAAAATGAAATCAGTGATGGCGTTCTGAAATGATCATCCCAAAAATGTGTGTCTGATACATGACATCAAATGCATGATCCACAATGCACGTCGGCATCATACCCCATACCCTGTACCCCGTAGCATGCCCCATTGGATAATTGGATGTCATGGAATGAAACATCGGTGCTGGTTTAAATATGGACAATTTTATGGGTTGAAAATGATTCGAAGCGCCACCTAGTGGTTAAAATCGTCCTGCACCCTGCGGAACACATACTGGTGTAAAGCCGACTTTTGGTGCATTCTCGTTCATTTGACGAACTCCTCTAGAACAATCCTACTACTAGGGTCGCGGGGAGGCTGGTGCCTATCTCAGACGTCTCTGGGTGTGGGCGGGGTGCACCCTGAACAGCTCACCAGACCATTGCAGGGCAAAAAGCATACAATCGTTCCCACTTACACCTAGGGGCAATTTGGAAAAGCCAATTAGCCTAATGTGCATGTCTTTGGACTGTGGGAAGAGACCAGACTCCCCAGAGGAAACCCATGGAAAGAACATGTAAACTTCACACAGAAATACCCGAGCCTCTACATCATGAATCTGTTATTAATGAAAGGGGATGTTAGAGCCCGCCCTGCGGTAAATTGTCATCAGGGTGTAACCCCGCCTCTCTTTTGCGAAGTCAGCTCTGATTGGCTCCAGGGTTCCCAGCGACCCTGGTGGATATGTGGTATGGATAATGGATAGGTGGATTGAATGTAATGCAAGTACAGGATCTTATGCCTTGAGCGGTACTTTGTGTTGTAATTTTGCTGCAGGAGAGGATAAGTCAGGTACTGCGTGAGCTGGAGGAGGATCAGCTTCAAGTCGTCAAGCTAGGAGACGCCTCCATAGCCGCTCCCTTCACCTCCAAGCTCTCCTCAATACAGTGCAGTGAGTAACCGTCACATACTGTGTGATATATACACCAGTGATTGGCTTGGGAGGAGCTGACGCGGCTTTGACACGTGCGCGTCTCTGTTTTCAGTCTGTCACGTGATCAAGCAGGGCCGCTGCACTCTGGTGACCACGCTGCAGATGTTCAAGATCCTGGCTCTGAACGCTCTGGTGCTGGCCTACAGTCAGTCTGTGCTCTACCTGGAGGGAGTGAAGTTCAGCGACTTCCAGGCCACCCTTCAGGGTCTCCTCCTCGCCGGCTGCTTTCTCTTCATCTCAAGGTCAAAGGTGAGGATAAAGGAGTGGTCATTGTGTATGGATTTGCTACTCTATAATAATTTTTAAGAATGACTGGTTTTAATATGTGTCTCCCAGCCCCTGAAGACGTTGTCTAAAGAGCGCCCTCTGCCCAACATCTTTAACCTGTATACGGTTCTGACAGTGCTGCTCCAGTTCGCTGTGCACTTCTGCAGTCTGATCTATCTCTACAGAGAGGCACAGAAAAGAAGCGCGCCCAGGTATCAGCACATTTCTACAAACTGCTCGGTTTCCACAACCGTAGAATGTGATTCATGGGATTTTTCTGCTTCACCCTGCACATACATTAAGCCCTCTAGTGGTATAAAGGTGTAATTGCAGGTCAACTTATTGTGGTCTTACTCGCTCATTTATTTTCCGAACACTTAATTCTACTAGGGTCATCTCAGCCTACAATGGGTACACCCTGAACAGCTCACCAGACCATCACAGGGCCATTACACACACAACCATTCACACTCACATCTACACCAATTATTAAATTGGCACAAATACAGCCATTTAGCTTAATGTGATTGTCTTTGGATTATGGGAGGAGACCGGAGAACCCAGAGGAAACCCACACAAGCACAGGATGAACATTAACACCACAGAAATCTCCTCACTCGCTGTGTGGCGCATATGCTAGCCACTACTCCACCGTGCCACCACTTAATTGTGGTCCTGGTCTGTATCCCATTTTGCACTTCACCTTTTTGTCTTTGTGTTTTTTTTCAGAGAGGAGAAGTTTGTGGATCTGTATAAAGAGTTTGAACCGAGCCTCATCAACAGCACTGTGTACATCATGTCCATGGCCATGCAAATGGCTACTTTCGCTATTAACTATAAGGTACTGCTCAGTTGTTTTAACAGTACTGTATTAAAGGTGTGCAGTTTTCAGAAAATAATCAAATGATAGGGTGGTGCAAAGTCACCTGATAGTGAACATAATAAAACTGTAATAAAAATAAACACAATAAAACAAAAAATCTAATCGAAATAAAACTACAGCAGCACCACCCCACCCCATAACCCCATGCTACCGTTGCTAGAGCTCTTTGTTCTGTTCTGTTTTATTTCCTAATCCTAATTCTAACCCTAGTCTCATCCAGATACCTAAAATGAAGATGAGACAGGAATGGATTTGTTCCTGAAGGTGGCAGTAATGTCTCATAATATCTGAAAAAACGAACTAAAACCAAACAAAAACTTTAATAAAACTAGTCAATTCATCAAAATTAA
>JBCNYG010000001.1:53075156-53092611 GCA_039654305.1 Porochilus rendahli | reverse complement strand
GAAACGCCCGAGCTGGGAATCGAACCCAGGACCTTCTTGCTGTGAGGCGGACGTGCTAACCACTACGCCACTGTGTCCAGGGTGGCGGGGAAGCAGGCATCCATCTCAGCCGCCTCTGGGCAGGGACGGGGTACACCCTGAACCGCTCGCCAGGCCATCATAAGTAATAATAATAATAATAACAATAATAATATTAATATATTTAATTAGGGATTCATAATGAAATTTTGCAGGTCTGCCTAACAGCGAGAAGGTTCTGGGTTCGAGTCCTGGGTGTCTCTGTGTGGAGTTTGCAAGTTCTCCCCGTGTTTGCATGGATTTCAGCAGGGTACTCCAGTTTCCTCTGACAGTCCAATGACATGCACGTTAGCGTAATTGGCTGTTCCAAATTGGCCCTAAGTGTGAGTGTGTGTAAAAGGTTATGTGTGTAAACCCGGAAATGGTCTGGCGAGCTGTTCAGGGTGTATCCTGCCTTCACCCAGTGTCGGATGAGATAGACTCCAGCCTTCTCGTGACCCTGGTAGTAGGATTAAGCGATTTGGACAATGAGTTAATGAGTGAAATATGGAGGGAAATGCAATAAAACATTGGAGGAGAATTTTACAAACCCTTTCAGGTGTGAATACTATGCTTAATCAAACATTTAACCCAACTTTGGTTGGTTTCTAAACCATATTACTGTAGTTCTTATTTTATCCAATCCGGTAGGTGGCGGTAATGCACAGTGAATGAGCGATCCACCCGCCATCATGCAAGAAAACACCAGCAAAGAAGAAAGAATGCGTTTGTTTGTGACAGCGCGCGAAAGAGAAATGGCGGAGGAAGAGAATGAGAGGTTTGTTATTGATATATAGTAACAATATAGTTTTCTTACATTTTTAAATTTCTGGTACACATATGCATGTTTATTTCGGTGTAATTAGGCTTAATTGCAAGTATTTGCTAACAGACTGGAGTTTTATGTCTCTAAAATGTCTTCTAGGCCTCGTAAACAAATAAATGAATATTGTTACTTCATAGTAATTGTTATAAAAAAGTTATTTATGGCACGTAAGTCACACATTTCTGAATATCTTTTCATTGTCTGCTGTTTTTCCGCAGGTGTCGGAGAGACGATGAGTTTGATACGGTATGAGATTCAGTTGTTTTGCTGTATTCGGGGGAAGTGACGTCATTTCAGTAGCATTCTCACTGAATTGTCCTGATAAGTGTTTTTATTGTTTGTTTGAACACCTGTGTCATGAAGCTTTCCTTTATGCAATGTAGTGTACATTTTTAACCGAACAGAAGAATAGACTATATCACAGGTGGCCAAATCTGGCCCCGCAACTCATTTTATGTGGCTCACGAATGCTTTCAAAGTATATGATTATCGAACATTCTTACAACCATTACCATGAAACATACTCCATCGTTCATCCACTAGGGGGTAGCAAACCTATTTTAAGTGTAATTCATGACTCTAGAAAGATTGCAAGCTAGCATGTTGCTATCGAGCACTGTCAGAAAATTAAAGTTAAAGAGGACAAATCATAAATTAAACTAATCATTTTACCATGCAGGTTTCTAGATTATTCAGCCATTGATGACCTCGAAATTTAGTGATGTGGCCCTAAGTGAAAATAAGTTTGACACCCCTGGACTATATCATTCATGGAGTCGGACATCTTTGTACTGGTCACTTGACTAATCTTGCAACAGTAGGTGCTGTGTTTAACTAGGGTAGGTGAAGAGTGTTTGTGTTGCATGCCTGTATTGACCATTTTACAGGTTCTGTTAGTGTAGTGGTGTAATCTCCGTAATCTTAAGGCTCTAGGTTACTGATCAGACGGTCAAGGGTTCAAGCCCCAGTACCACCAAGCTGCCACTGTTGAGCATTTGACATGGCCCTTAACCCTCAACTGCTCAGTTGTACAAATGAGATAAAAATAGAAGTCGCCCTAAATGCAGTTATATTCACTGCAGCCAACAGCACCCTAGTCATTCTTCCGTCAAAGAGGAACAGTGAAATTGAACTTGGGGTGTGCATGGAGTGTTAGGTGAACCCTCACCTCATTCACCTTGTCGAATGTGGAACCAGCAGTTGCCAGGCTGGTCACGTGGGTGTGAGTTCGAGTCGAGTTAATTGGCAGAGCTCTTGGTGTGGGAGTTACTGCGCAGGCCGGTTCCCTGTTACTTAGTGAGCACTAGCCAATCATGGGCAACTGTGAGCTCATGCACACAAGAGGACAAATTGCACTTTCTCTCGGGCTACCATCATGTGTCCTAGAGAAAGCACATGCTTTCCCTCACCCCCTGTCTGGTTGATCAGTAGTGATTGATTTTTGGGGACAGTAGTGATGAGTGATTAGTTTTTGGGGACAGTGGTGACCAGAGGGAATGGAATTTAGAATAGGAATCCTATTAGCCTGCAGGTCCAGTAAGGTAAACAGAACTACTAATCCTTCATCATATTTACTGGCCAGCAGGACTAGTGATTTTCATATTCTACTGGCCAATAATATTATTGAAATCCAATAAAATTAAAAACAAAATACGGTTTATTATCAACTTTTTACGAGATGCAGTTAATTTTTATATATGATTTTTTTTAAAACAAGATTGAGTTAATTTTTCAACAGAATGCATGTCTTTGGCAAAATCTCTACTCAGTCTCCATTAAAACAAACTCTTCACTCGGCTCACAGTCTGACCATTTGTCAGAGTTCATATCACTTCTGTCACAATCACTGTGTACTCCTGCCGGAGTCTGTACAGATGCCCTATATGATTTATGCTTTTAAAGTTATACACACACACACACACACACACACACACTGCCACTGTCAGGTATTGTGTGTGCAAATTCTGCTGATTATGATACTCATACTTATACTAGAGCACAACATGCATTCACAGATGTATAGTCTAGTAGTAATTTGGGTTAATAAGAAATAAGAACTAGATTATGAGTATGAGTAATATGATAGGCAGAATTTGCTGATCATATTACTCATCCAAAACATTTTTTTATCGCCAAGGGCGAGTGTTAAATTCCATGCCTGTATCTGTGATTGGTTTTTAGGGACAGTGGTGATCGGTTATTGGGGACATTGTTGTTCAGTGATTGGTTATTGGTAACAGTGGTGATCAGTGATTGTTGCACACAAGCACAGCTCAGTCAGGCTTTACACACTGGTACCAGCAGCAGTGGGATGTGAGCCGGAGCGCCGTATCGAGTGCAGTACTTTTTCACAAATCAATAAACAAAAACATTTAAATCAAATCTCTGACACAGAATTCCAGTCGTCAGTCAATTTGACTGCTTTATGCACATGACGTCCTTTTGGTTTCATCGAGCTGTGACCTCCAGCTCCCCTTGAAGCGATTTGCAGCTGAGTGCGATGCAGCCGGGATGAGAATCAGCACCTCCAAGACCGAGGCCACAGTTCTCAGCCAGAAAAGGGTGGAATGCACCCTCCCGGTCTGGAATGAGGTCTTGTCCCAAGTGGAGGAGTTCAAGTATCTCTGGGTTCTTGTTTAAGAGTGAGGGCAGGATGGAGCAGGAGATTGACAGGCGGATCGGTGCAGCCTCTGCTGTAAAGTGGAGCTTGTACCGGTCCGTTATGGTGAAGAGGGAGCTGAGCCGGAAGGCAAAGCTCTCGTTTTACCAGTCGATTTACCTTCGTACTCTCATCTATGGTCACGAGCTTTGGGTAGTGACCGAAAGAACGAGATCTCAAAAACAAGTGGCTGAAATGAGCTTCCTTCGCAGGGTAGCAGGTCTCTCCCTTAGAGAGAGAGTGAGAAGTTCTGTCATTCGGGAGGAGCTCAGAGTAGAACCGCTGCTCCTTCATGTTGAGAGGAGCCAGTTGAGGGGGCTCGGGCATCTGATTAGAATGCCTCCCTGGTGTGGAGTTTCAGGTATGTCCAACTGGAAAGAGACCTCAGTCGACCCGGAACACGCTGGAGGGACTATGTGTCTTGGCTGGTCTGGGAACACCTCAGCATTCCCCTGGAAGAGCTGGAGGAAGTGGCTGGTGAGAGAGACATCTGGGCCTCACTGCTTAGGCTGCTGCCCCCGTGAACCGACCCCGGAACAAGCGGAAGGAGATGAGATGAGTCTATTTGATTCGGCTCCTTGATTACAATCGGTTCTTTGGACTCCTAGAAAGCTCACTGCCTTTTTAAATCAAAACCAGACCAACATAATGATATTATAACCAGAGGTCTAACTCTTCCACGTTTAATAATTACTCTACCTTCTGTTTCATTAAATTACATTAATCAGCTTTTTATTATATATATTTAATCTGTTTAAATCATTGTAAAATCAACAGTAATGTTATTGTGCTTGTGTGTGTGTGTGTGTGTGTGTGTGTGTGTGAGTGTGAGTGTGTGAGAGAGAGAGAGAGAGAGATCCATCTCATACTTTTAGCCTCATAAACGTTCTCCTACTGTAATACAGGTACATAAATGGAGTACATTCTTTAAAAATGGCAGAATCCCCCTGAAGTACGGATTTTGATTATACTACAGCGTGAGAGTGAAAGATTGTAAAAGAACAAAGGGAAAGAACCCGAGTATCTTGACATTCTCATGCTCTGCGGTGCTCATTAAAAAAACTTGATTTGTGTGACATTTATTGGGGAAAAAAAATCCCATGTTTGTGAACCTTGAAGTAATCTGGTGTGTGTGCGCAATTGAGATGTACTGTCTTTTCCCCTCTTTTCTATTTTCCCACTGAATTAGGGAACAGCAGAGGACGTTTCGCAGGGGACCAAACGGCAGTTAGATAGAACCCAGAGCCCAGAACCTCCGCTGAAGTCTCCTCGCGCTTCATCTCCTCCTGCGGCCATCCCTCTTTTAGATGAGAAGCAGAACGAAGATCAAGATTCAGCACGTGCAGACGCCGCAGCGGGAGAGACGATGACTGGCCTGTGTGCTGCTCCTGAGCTCAGCCCTCGCTCGCGGAGAAAATCCTGGCGGAGGTCGACTAGAGGCAGGGTGTCGCTCCCTGCCCTGCCAAACACCTCCAAATGTGAGTCCACAGGGTTTGTGGTGCTGTTCTTCAGATATTGTATACAGAGAGTGTGTGCGAGAGAGAGAGTCACTCAGTCATGTGTAAACACAGGAGTATCTTTGAAGGAAAGCTGTTGCGGTGGTGACTTTGAAGACTGATAGTGTAATCTGTAGTGTAATCTTATCATCTTTACTTTTCTCACTGTTTTCTTCAGCTCTGTGTAAATCCATCAGCCTGGACCTGAGTGATGACGAGAGGCTGGAGAAGCTCATGGAAGCTGCGATGCTGGTGATTTGGACTTTTGATTATAAAAGGTTGCATGAGGTCACGCTTCTGGATTAAGAAGAATAATTTGGTGTCAGGGAGTAATGAGACATGAAATGAGTTATTATTTTTGTTTGATAGCAATATTTTATTTTTTCGTATGGTTCTGGAGTAGTGTTAGTTCACACTGAGCCGATGTAGAGAAGTACCAAACAGCTGTCTACAGCAGCATCAGGCCTTGCAAAGGTCAAGGAGGTTTTAACCAGTAGGTGGCTCTTTTCAACCATTACTATGCTGAATTTTTTTAAAGTAATCTATTAGGCAGTTGCAGCTGCCAGTTTCATCAATATCAACACCGTTATATTTTCAGAGTAGGACAATAGATTTAGATCTGTCAATCATGAATGAAAAACATCCAAAATGTGTGTGTTTATTTATAGAATATATATCCCTAATTTTTTCATAAGTCACTCACTGATTTGCTGAACTGCTTAATCCCATTAAGGTTGCAGGGCGGCTGGAGCCTATTTCAGCCGACACTGGGCAAAGGTGGGGTAACAGGATTACCCTGAGTTATAATTACACTAAACTGGTGATTGTTTAGCACTAAAAAAAAAATTAATTTATCTATATATAGTTTAATGATTAAGTTTAGGTGATTTTAGTCTACCTGTGTTCATAAATGCATGATTCTAACATAATTAAGAAACATTTGAAAAAAAAAATTAAATCCAGTTTGTGTGGCCACGCCCACAAAACTCAATAAAAGGCAAATCTCACATATGTCCGTGTGCATCTTAGCTCCTTTTTGTTGGTGGTGCCATTTTATCTTCACGGAGTGTATAGTTTATTATTTTATTATTATTTTCTTTTGGCTCTAGGTTTCTTCAGGTCATTAATATGAAGTGTCTGAGTGTGACAAAGTGATAATGAAATCAGTGTGGAATAAAAGAAATAAAAAGAATAAAGTTTAAAGTGTAATAAACCTTGTGTATGAAGTCAAAGTAACCCGTCAGTGTTTATATGAGCTGAAGTGGATCAGTGGAGGCTCATATTGGGTTGTGCACATGTGGGATACAAATGCTATTCTGAACATTTTTGGCTCCAGCTTTTACAGAAACTCTTTGTTTGTTCTTTTGTGTGTGTGTGTGTGCGTAGGTTACAGTGAAAAGGCTGAAGAACACACTGAGTACCATCCCAGGTGCTGATTTGGAGGCATTTCAAACCCAAGGTACTTTTTATTATTATTATTATTTAAAATTAATATACATGAAGTGTTCTCTCATGGTGATTTGTCTCAGAGCACTTTGAGGAGAATGACAAACTATATATTATATGTAGTATATATAATAATACATATATGTAATATATAATAATAATATATAATACAGATATATATTTTTTTAAATCTAGAAATATGTTTAGTCTTTGAATGTATTTTATGTAAGTAGAAATTGGAACTAGCTCTTAATATTTCACAACCTAACATGTAATGATGACTGGATAACAGATACAGTGTATGATTCTTGAATACACATCGAAATGTAATCCTTTTATTGGAGAATAAACTTCATTCTGGTGGATTGTTTTCAATTACGTCGCCTTCACATTATAACGAATTAAAAAAACGAACATGAATAAATTGCAAAAGTTGGAATGTGCACAACATTCCTGACTTCAGACGAACAAGGCGTTCCCATGGTGCATACAGAGCTTTCTCACTGCACGGGCTGCTCACTGGCACACATCGAAAACTTGTATGCATGCACAGAAATCCCTGACAGATGGCATGAACGACAACGTACGGAAACCAAAATTAATAACAACGGAATCAAAACAAACTTCAGTGTTGGCAACGAATGAATAATCCCTACCTTGGGCCAATTTGTTATGGTTTGAAGGCTGTTAAGTGGTAATTGATTGCAATGAAAACCATTTAATTCCATTTATTTGTGTTTTTATTTCTCTAGTTAACTCCCTGCAGACTGAGTGGGCGACTGTGGCTAAAACCATTAGTGCAGAAAGTCTGCTGTCATTCTCTAGCACCAGCAGGTGATGGTGATATTCATAATTACTGTGCATCTTGTGTGTGTGTATATATACATACATGTGTGTGTGTGTATGTGTGTGTGTGTATATATATATAAAATCCTTAGTCAATTTTCCGTAAGACAGTGCTCAATACAGTAAAGTAGAGCTAAATATATAAGTATAATATATATAATTAATATATAAGTGTATAAAAAATAAAATAATAATAAAAAATAAGTATTATTTATTTATATATATATATATATATACACACACATTTTTTTTCTTTTAACATCAAGTGATTTTAAGATTAATAAATGAGTTTAATTTATATCAAGAACACTTAGTATTGGCACTCAACAGGACCTTCAAGGAAGAGCCTGCATTTCACTTTAAACCTTTGTGTTATTATGAATCTGCGTTCATATGAATAACTTGAGTATCCGTTTGTCTGCAGTGATCCTGCTATTCAGAAAGCCATCAAACGTGCACAGGAGGACCTGAACAGGTAGGACTTTTCCTTAACTGATTACTCAGGATGCACATTATTTAGTTCTGTTTCTCTGGTTCAGTAATGGCCATGAAAAGTGTAAAATGTGTAAAAGCTGAATGTGTAAATATACCACAAACACACCAGTGGAGAAAAGGACATCAGTTTCGGTATCAGAGCATCTTAAACATTAACCTTAACCCAGATTTTGATATAAATGTTGTACAATCACTGTTTAAGGTTGCAGGCAGAGAGTGTGTCCTGGGAGTCGCTCCTAAATAAACATCGCTCCAAAGCAGAGGAGTTGGCCAAGTGAGTGTGAAAACACACACGATAATCTAATAAAGCATTTCCTACTTTAATCCCTTTAAATCCCCTTAACGTTGTGTGTGTGTGTGTGTGTGTGGTGTGCGGTGTGCAGGAAGGTGCAGGAGGGACAGGAGGGAGGTGTGAAGCTGGACCCGTCCTGTCTCGCTCAGTCTTCTCAGAGCAAACTCATCCAGAATAAACCTGATTATCAAGCAGTGCTGCAGAGACAGAACACAGTCCTCAACACTATGGAGCTGGCGGTGAGAATACCGTCGTACACCGTCTGGTTACAGTAACACCAGCGTTAGTGACAGAATTCATAATCAGACATCTTAATATATAAATTTAGGCAGTGCCTAAAAGCGCCGCTCCCATATGATTTCTCTTACTTGAGAAGTTTTTCTGTGGGAACTCTCAAACCTCATACACACATCCTACGTATATCAAGATGAATTCATTTTAGTAACTTGTTTATAGAAGGGAATAAAAATGAGGTAACCACAAACGCAATCTTAGTCTCGACATGTAAAGTTCACCATTTAGAATCTGTAAGGTTAGAGAACTTTTCGGTAGCACATGAATATCATTAGCTGTTTGTTTGTGAATTGCTTACTCCGTAAAATGTATGATTTGACAGAATTAGCTACAAAACATTTAATAAATCATTTATCCTAGTTTAAGTTCTAACGAGTGTCTATTGGATAAAAAAAATCCAGTGTGAACTCTGCTATCACAACAGGGTAGCGAGATGCCAGTTCGCTGAGTACTGAGTGACTTACCGTTATCATTTGTATACAGCCAAGCAAATGAGGGTTAAAGGCCTTGCTCAAGGTAATAGTGGGGATTTAACCACTGACCTTCAGATCAGTAACCCATCGCCTTAACCACTAAGCATCCACCACCCTACACAAAATGTCATGCGTTTCCTCAGTGTGATTGGATCAAAAGCCTTTTTATTCAAATGAGTAATGCATCGTACGGAAGTAATAGTTTATTCTTCCCGCTAAAAAAAACATACCTACAGCGTATAACATGTAGAATACTGTTGATGTTGTTTAAAAAGTGTGTTTTATTTTATGTTTTGAAACAAAAAAAGAAAGTAGAAGCTACCATCACTCATTCCTCATTCATTTTCATTGGAACGGTTATGTAGCAGCTTGAGAAATACCACCACAGGGTTCCCATGTGTACCTGTATGCCGGAAGGACTGACACTTTTTGACATTTCAAAAAGACGCTTTTCCCTTATCATTTGGGCTCCGCGCGCGAAGCTCCGTGCGGGAGCTCCACTATAATTAAATTACACTCCACAGTGATGTCGTGCACCTTGATGCTGTAACTATTGCTGGCTTTTTAATCACTGAACAGTTGGTATTTGGAGACGGTAAAGAAAACGGAGCAAAAAACTTTGGAAATTATATTCATATCAAACTCGAAAATAACTTATTTCTAGACTTTTTAAAACTGATTCTAAGCTTTAAAGGGGCAATTATCTATTCAAATCTAGTGTACTTTTTCATATTCAGTTAATATCTCCTCACAGTTTGCTAGCCATTTTTTTTTTGTGTACTAAAAAAAAAATGGGTGTCTTCACAGGTCTGACTCTGGAAATAAAGAAAGTGGCTCAGAATGAGCCACACAACACTATTCCAGCCAATCAGCAACAAGGGTGGTTGTGCTCATACAAAGTGGAAATGCACCTGGTTGCTGGTTTGCTTGAAGGGAGATTGGGGGTTCTGTTGTTAGCGAGCATCACTGATTTGAAAATATTTTGGGGGGGGCCTCATACGTGAACGGTCTTCCTTCAGAATCGGCGACTGCACCTTCAGCGTTTAGTAATAAATTTCTATATTTCTAAGTCAAGCTTGGAATAAGCTCTACTATTTAGAATTGGGTTTCGTCATCTTAAATTTCCTGTATTATAAACTTAGAACTGAAACTCCTAACTGATCTGAATCTATTCGCCTCACGTCATCACATGAGAATTGAAAGCAGAAATCTCGGGACGCACTACGCTGTAGAAGATCTCTCTCCGTAGAGGAGGAGGATTATAACCATGCAGTCATGTCCTTGCTTCAAGGCACTTAACTAGCTAACTAGCATGCAGTGTTATTACTTTGTGACTAAAGCACCGCATTTTAGGTTCCCAAGCAACCAAATCATGGTTCTGGGCAGCATGCAGGAGCTTTACCACAGAGCTAACTAAAGTATTTATGATTTGCCCTCCCCCGTGTACTTCTTCCTGACAAGCACTACTCTTTATTTAAAAAAAAGAGAGAGAGAGAAAATGCTTTCCTTTAAAGAGAAAGGGCAGTGATGAGCAACGTGATTGTTGCTGGCGTGAAGCTGGTTTCCAGGCAGGGAAAATGTTACACTATGAACAAAGACAATTGTATACCAGGATTGTGGAATTAATTGAATAATAGTTATAGAAGGTTAACAACATTTCCAGACTACTACTACATAGACACAACTGATTTCTGATCTGATTCTGGGTGATTCTAAAAATAAAGGATTGTGATTAGTGTGTTGGGTGACCGTGTGTGTGTGTTTGTGTGTGGGGGTTGTGTTTGTAGTTGGAGTCTCAGTGCATGATGATGAGGGCGCTTCGGTCCTTCCATGAGGACGCTCACTTACTGCTGAAGGAGACCAGCGTCCGTCTTGGTGAGGAATGATTTCTGGGGGAAATGTTTGCTTGTTGAAGTAAAGTAAGATTTAATGCTTGAAGAGTGTGGCTTTTATCGTGATGTGTTTTAGACACAAAGATGAGTCTGATGTGGCTTACTGATTTTATTAAAGCTAAACAGCAATAGGGTATAATCCATGTGATTTGAAATCATTATAATTAATATATTTCTCAAATAAATAGCAACATAATAGAGTAAGATTGAAAATGAAACTAGAGGAGCACCTCCGCCAGGGACAAATGAATTTTTATAACTTGGCACGGTAATAATGATATGTCTCCCCCTACTGGGAGAAAGCATCCTGCTATGTTGGTAACTTTAGTGTGGTAAACGATACTGCTTCTTTATCATATGCCAATGCTGACATTATATACCAAATCATGAGCACACTGCCTTTATCAGTGTGTAAAAGCTAGGGTTGGTAATCTGAAAAACAAGCAAAATTTAAAAATAGGGTTCCGGCTGCCCTTGGAGGCTCGTACAATCCCTGGCTGTGGGTTCATTGTTAAAAAGGGTGCGATGAGATAGACAGCCCTTTAAAATTTGGCGGGTCTGACTCATTCCTGGCCGGCGTTTAAGCCCTGGCAGAGCTGGGCCGGTATCTCAGGCACTGGAGGGACGGGCAAGGGCCTGGCTCATTCCTGGGTGGCATTTATAGGCGTAGTCCATAAGAGCGCTTGATATTGGACATTTCCCAGCAGACTGGGAGGCAGTGACTGGTCATCGTTCTTATAGGATTACAGTAGCTACAAATGACAGATTTATTTCTTTATTTAAGCCTTTTTCAGATTTAATAAATAATTGATTGCTGTCAGGGTGTAAAGATCATTTCAACCAATAGCAGTTTATAAAAATGACCAACCCCAGCTTTAATGTCTGTGTGTATAAAACCATTTGGAACCTCTTTATTCAGGAATGTTTTGGCTCTGATCAGGGCAAGGAATCTGCTTTTATTTTTATTTTTTCAGTCCTTTGTATAATAAATATGATTTAATGAAATCTTAAAAAGTTCCAGTCGTCCTGTATTATAAATCTGTATTATTATTTTCTTTTAAAGTAGCATGGTTCAGGCTTGGGGTTGCAGAAAATTCCTAATGTTTATTTGATGCTTAAAATAGTCTTGCTCTTTTGGCAGATATTTTTGCAAATGTTAATTACACATTTTATTTCTTTATTTATTTTTGGACAGAACAAAACTGCCTGCTAACTAGTGTGTGTATAGAAGATGATCTGATGCTTTAATTTAGGTTTAAAATATTTTAAGCATTTTGATGTGGTTCAATAAGGGGGGACAGGTGAATCGTTTGAATTCCCTTCAGACCTTGACAAGTGTGCCTCTGCCCACCTGGCAGTATAAACGGGTACCAGCTCACGAGTGGCACACCGACAAGGTGCGTAACCTGGTGACCGCAAGATCGAATCCAGGTTAATGCCGCAGCTATCCAGGACCGGAAATCCATGCATTGGCCGAGCTCTCGTGGGTGAGAGGGATGGGATACGCTCCCCTGTCACTCACAGCAATCACCAGCCAATCTATGGGTGTCTGTGAGCTCATTCATACAAAAGAGTTGAATAGTGTTGATGGTGTTAGGATGCCGCAAAATATGCATGCTGATGGGGGCATGTGCATGCTTACGCCTTTCCCTGGTTGGTTGTGGTCGTGTGTGATAGGGAGGCTACACTTGTTGAGTGGGAATTGGATATGAGGTAAATTGGGAAACAAAATGGGTGAAATAAATAAATAACCTGTGGTGGCCTGGTTACCTAAATAGGTAACCTGTGAAGGTCTGGCATCCCTTCCAGCAGGAGTTGAACTCCTAGTCACTTCATGTTTCAGAAACGGGGATGAGCTCCAGCCTGATGAGCCATTAGGCCAGAAAACTTATGTTTTAGCATGTGGCTTGTATCCTTTATTATTTATTTATTTATTTATTTATTTTTTCCCGTAGCTCGAACTGCAGGATTCCAGGATCTCCCATCATCCCCAGTGAAGGCGCTCCTAAACCTTCCTCAGTCTTCCACATCAACTTAGTCAAGGATCATCAATGTTCTTGAAATTCTTACCCGGAAGTGAATTGGACAGTATGCACACACATCTAAATAATGATACTTAACCTCCTAGCTACTATATTACAGTCTAACTTTACATAAACGGAATATCAGGGCTGTTCTAGAAAATCCTGTTCGTTGTTTATCTGTTGTTACTCAGGAAAGTGCATCACTGAATATTGTGAGCATCGTCCTGGTGTGGTATCGCCCAGCCCGTAGTCTGTGTTCATGTAAAATGTATGCACTTTTCTTTTCAGGGGGGACCGAAGAGTCATCAGTAAACATGTAGACGTTTAAAATCTTTAGTTAAATCATTTGAAAGGTGTCATGTTGAGAGCTGAAGGCTTCGCTGTTTAAAATGGAGCGTCATTGCTGGTGTCATCTGTTTCCTAAATGTGTTACATAATTATATACTCATTATAACAGCAGGTAATCATTACCAGAGATAAATCGCCGCACAACATTTCACCAACACTGGCACGAGGTGACCACTAGATGGCAGTGTGATTCATTTAGTACACAAAAATCATGCAACGAATCTGTATTACAGGGTAATTAATGTTGCTTTTTTTCAAACATCAGCTTGCATATTAGTTTAAAAAGAGAGATGGATATGGAAAATATCTATAACAGATTCTTAGTATAAAAATGAAATGAAATGCTTTGCTCTGCAGCCTTATCGTGGGAAATGTGTTGAAGTGTGTTTCTCTGCTCTGAAACACTCAGTTCAGTTCAGGAAGCGCTGTTATAAATCAGAACGACACCGGAGTACTTCAGTGCCAGGGCTGGAAACCTGCGCTTTATGTTACGACTCAACACTTGGATTTTCAGCTCCGTTTAATTAAAGAAAAAGATTTGTCGTTTCAGATTTGAAGTCTTTAATTGAACAATATGACGGAGCTTCGTTTAGTGACATAACGGCCGAAGACAGGCAACGGCAACATCCAAACAACAGAGGAAACTGTTTAATATCTCAAAGTACGTGGTGAAGTAAGGGTTAGCACTTTCGCCACACAGCAAGAAGGTCCTGGGTTTAAGCTCCATAGTCAGCAAGGACATTTGCTTAGTCTCCCTATACTTGCGGGGTTTCATCCAGGCAGAGACTTCACATTGGGTGAATTGGGTAATCCAGATTGCCCCTAGATGGGAATGGGATCTCCTAACTGGAGCCTGTGCTTTGTAAGGAAATTTAGCCCCTGTTTGCTGCACATTTTGTAAACAAAAAAGTGTCAAATAGCCTCTGCTGGAACGTGGGTACAGAAAGATACGTCTCTCACGAGACGTCTCCGAATATGGTAACAGCGATGGCCTAAACATACGAGCAGAAAGAGCTGTTTATCATTAGAGGGTCTTTGTCGTGTGTAATCAGATGTACTAGACATGTGATCACATGGTGGTCTCTTACTTTTATGTCTTGTATAAAACCAATTGTAAGCCTCTTTTCTATCCCAGATTCCTAACCGTGGCCCTGGAGGACGCAGTGTCCTGCATATTTCAGTGTTTTTCCCTGCTCGAACGCTCCTCAGTCAGCTGAATCAGGTGTGCTCGAGCAGAGAAAGCTAGCCAGGACTTGGATTGAGAATCTAGTTAAAGGGTATGAGCTATCGATTTGAAAGGTCACAAGTTCAAATCCCAGTCATGACCACAGGCTCTTGAATAAGGCTTATAATCCCTCAGACAGTTGTCGTGTCCTGTCTCGATGGGGAGTCGCTTTAGAAATTTGTATATGTGTAAATAAGGCTAGAGTAAAAGAAAGAAAGAAAGAAAAGTGTACTGTTTAGATGTGGTAATGTCCACGGTGTGGATTTACTCCTTTCTTTTGTGTTCTGTTAAACACTGCTTTCAAACGTCAGTAAATAAACTATTTCTCATCCATACTCTTGACTGAACCTCTCTCCTGCAGAGATCTTTATTTCCTCATGTTTTTGGTGAACGTTGTTTTCCTGTCCCCCTTTTTTCTATCTGGTGAATGTTGCTGGGTGAGTTTGAATGTTTCCCTTCCCCCACGTGCACCCCCACAACTTCACCACACCAACCCCCTCTCCACCCAGCCACAACCATTCACATTTTCTCTTATACTCTCTCTCACACACACACACGCACACACATTTGTGTGAGAGAGAGAGAGAGAGAGAGAGAGAGAGAGAGAAATTATGTAGTCGAATCACAGTGGGTCATTATGGAAGAAGGAAAGGATGCGCACGTGTCCTCCACGTTTCGCCTGCCAACAACTGTGACAGGACACATGGTGTATATATACTTTGTGTGTGTGTGTGTAAGACAGTGCTATAGATAATCTCGATGACTTGTTTAAACTGCAGCTCACTCAGCAAAGGGTTTATCTTCACGATAGGTATCTGGATGTTGGTGTTGATTAGTCTTTGATATGCGTAGTGAGAGATAGCGGAGGTGTGTGTGTGTGTGTGTTTGGTGTAGGTATTTGATAGTGGGAACCAAGTGGGAACCAAATGTTTTCACAATGATCTGACAGTTTTGACCTTGTGGAGACATTTTGTTTGTCCCTCAAAGGAGAGGAAAGGCTTGGGGATATATATATTTATATATGATAAGAAATATATCTAAACCTTTCTATGTGAATTTTTTTTTTGTAAACAGTTTAATTGAATTCACCTGTGTACTTCTATAAATGTACTATATTTAAAAAATGGCTAGAACATTGCTTCTTTGTTTCTACAGTTAAGGTTGGCCATTAATTAGCTGCATGAATAATTATGTCAGAGGACAGTCCTCATAAGGATAGCAAGGCTAACACTAATATGTGTGTATGGGGAAGAGGGGAACGGGGTTAAGTCCCCCACGTTGCCTGCACTGGGGGAAGCAGGCAGCTAGAGATCGATTCTTATTTAGATGAAAATGAGGCTCAGAGTGCATCTGCCTCGAAGAGTGAAAGCGGATGCCTATTCAGACTGGGATTTAAAAAAAAAAAAAAAAAAACTATTTTCTGGAGGTGACAGGTACTCTTCAGTTAGAAAGTCAGCGAACAGAAGATCACAGGCTTCCATATTCTGTATTTTCCCTATTTTTTTAATAACGAGTAAAGATTTTAAGGAATAGCTGCATGCTCTTGGACCTGGTCTCTATCTCCTGTCTGTCTCTGTGTACTGTGTGTGATGCATCGTCAGCCTGGACAATTAAATATGTTTATATCAGAAGTTTAGGACCAGTTGTGTTGGAGTTGTTTATAATGTGCAGCTGTGTAATGAAAATTAAAAACCTTCACCATAATGAAGCTGGTATATGAAATATGAGAGAGACAGGAGAGAAGATCTTTGCAAAGCTGTTCATCCATTTATCTTGATTAAGCGCTTTATCTTTGTTAGGAGGTTGTGATGGATCCGGAAAATATCCTGGGAACGGTTCCGGAAAACACCTTGGACGATACCATGCACACTGCATACTTACATATTTACCTCCAAGGGCAAAATCACACATTGACAGAATTATTCACTTACTGGAGTGTTTTTAGGGTATAGGAGAAAACCAGAGAACCCTGAGGAAACCGCCAGGGAGAGAACACTGGGAATTACTGTTTGGACCTGAAGTCAGGAATGAACCGGAAACACTGGAGCTGTAAGATGGCAACAAGACAGAAACTTTTATCCGACTTTCCGAGAAGTATATTTCCGGTTGCTTTGTACTTAAAAATGTTATGTTGTTATGGTAACGCCAAACAACCACCTTTTTTCTTTTGGAAGAATAACTACAAAATAAAATTTTGCACAGATTTCATTTTGCCAAAAAAAAAAAAAAGTCATTATCTGTGGTATTTGTGTTCCTCATTACAGGGATGTGTGTGGACATTTCCGCCTGTGATAATCTCACACGTGCTGCACCTGCAGTAATTTAAGATTAGGTTGAATCCTGCTGGAGTTTTGCGCTAAATTGTGCTTGGAATGACAATGGGGGGACC
Organism: Porochilus rendahli; assembly: GCA_039654305.1. Lineage (NCBI taxonomy): Eukaryota > Metazoa > Chordata > Actinopteri > Siluriformes > Plotosidae > Porochilus > Porochilus rendahli. The sequence continues at coordinate 53,075,849 of JBCNYG010000001.1, read as the reverse complement.
CAGAAAGTAGTTGGAGAAAGAAGCAGAGAGAGGGAGAGAGATTAAATAAACACGACCCAAACTTTATCTGGTGTGTGTTAAGAGCAGTCGTGTGATAATGAGTTCAGGTCGTGGTTCATTCGCTCGTTCTCATCCTCGCCTCTCTTCTCAGATTGATTAGCTGGAGATTGCAGGAGAGAGATGTGCCGAGCGTCAGCATAAACCACAGCCGGGTTTGTCCTTTCCTCTAGCACGGACCTTCACTTACCCACTCCTGTTTTGTCATATTTCAGGAAACTAGTGATTTTCTGATATTCTGCTTCTCCAGCTGTTTTTTTTTTTGTCTTTTCATATGGCAAAACTGCAGAAAGATGAGTGTAGCGCTTAGTTTTAATCTACACCCCCGAAACCCTTGATACTGTGGGATGTTTTTTTTTGTGTTTCTGAATGAGCTGGAGAGATTTCAGCATCATAAACATAAATGCATGGGGGCTCGGTAGAGATTCGCACAACACTCTCATAGCAAGTATGTGCTGGGTTCGAGTCCCGGGCTCAGCGAGGGCGTTTCTGTGTGGAGTTTGCATGTTCTCCGCTGTGCTTGTGTGGGTTTCCTCTGGGTACTCCAGTTTCCTCCCACTGTCCAAAGACATGCACCTTGGATAACTGGCTGTTCCAAATTGCCCCTAGGTGTGAGTATGAATGGTTGTGTGTGTA
>JBCNYG010000001.1:53038540-53062427 GCA_039654305.1 Porochilus rendahli | reverse complement strand
TATGTATATATATATGTATATATGTATGTGTGTAGCTTGTCTGCTGTAAAGGTTTTGGCACCGACGTCTTCATTGGCTTGTGCTGCAAGAGTTTTGCTGGCTGTGTCTTAGTTTGCCACTGCGATTGGGCTATTATCTAAGGTTGTATTGTAAACCTTTAGCACTGGAATTGAAATGTAAAATGTCCGTTTTGGTGGAGACATCATAGTGAATCGCTGAGATTGTACTATATCTAGGTAGGTGCTAAAGTCATCGTGTGGTGCTGAGATTGTTCTATGTCTATGTGCTAATAAAGTTTTGGCACGCACATCATAGTGCATTGCTGAAATTGTAATATATCTAGGTATGTTCTATAAAAGTTTTGGTTTGCAAATCAAAGTGCATCACTGAGATTGTCCTATATCCAGGTATGTGCTATAAAAGTTTTGGCATGCACATCATAATGCATCGCTGAGATTATACTATATCTAGGTATGGTCTATAAAAGTTTTGAGGTGTACACATTATAGTGCATCGCCGAGATTGTCCTATATCTAGGTATGTGCTACAAAAGTTTTGTAATGCACATCATAGTACATCGCTAAGATTGTACTATATCTAGGTATGTGCTATAAACGTTTTGCTGTGCACATCAAAGTGCATCGCTGAGATCTATTTAAGTATGTGCTATAAAAGTTTTGGCACACACATCATAGTGTGATGCTGAAATTGTACTATATCTAAGTATGTACTATTAAAGTTTTGGTGTGCACATCATAGTGTGGCACTGACATTGTACTTTATCTACATATGTGCTATAAACATTTTGTTGTGCACATCAAAGTGCATTGCTGGGATTGTACTATAAGTATGTGTTACAAAAGTTTTGGCGCGCACATCAAAGTGAATTGCTGAGATTGTACTATATCTAGGTATGTGCTATAAAAGTTTTGGTGTGCATATCATAGTGTGACGCTGACGTTGTGCTATTTCTTAGCATAGGTCGTAAAAGTTTTGGTGCCCACCTCATAGTGCATCATTGATTGTACTGTATCTTGGTATGGGTTGTAAAAGTTTTGGTGCCCACATATTGGTTCACTGCTAAAATATCCAAGCATGTACTGTAAATGTTTTGGCCCCCAGGTCCTTTCAGCCCATGAATCACCTATGTTTGGGGTCTCGTTTATCATCTAAAGCAACAATGATCAATTCTGTACTAACATGAACCTACACATTTTAATCCAAGTTATAGGGATGTATTAGTTGTCCTGGTGAGATGGATCAGAATTAGATCTAATAATTTTCATCTTTGACACGATTTAATGTAGCAACGCTCCTGTGAAATTTGGTATAAATTGTTAGTGGCAAGTTAGGCTAGGTTACTAAACGGATGACCATGTCACATGTCCACATTGTAATGAAAATGGAGGGGAAAAGTGATCAGTGCATCCCTAACAATTTTTGCTCAGTAGTATGTAATTTTTGGATCACCATTAATTTGACACACTCTTTAGTGCGGATGTGGCCTCAAGCTTTTTTTCCCTGATGATGCTTTTTTTTTTTTTTATTATTCATCGAAGGATCACGGCTGCTCTGCTATGCGTCATTAGCTTGCGTTCCCCCCTTTCTTCCTCTTCACCAAACCGTTTGACCACCTGGTTCTCTTAATTAATTCGCTTCTTTTTCGACCCCCGTCCCCCCCCTCCATCCTCGTCCCTCCCTCCCTGGTGTTCATCCTTTTCATTGTGTGCGGCGTGCAATCAATTCTCCTATAATGTGTGCACGAGAGCAGCTGGTCGCAAAATCGAGTTTCTATTAATGAGATGGAGGGAGGACGGCGCACGCACGATGATCGTGCCTTCTACGGTTTAATTCTGTGTTAAAGGGTTTTTTAAAAATGTTGAGACACTTCCTGTGTAGATGACCACCGCTGCACTTTTTCTTCATCAGCCAGACCTGACTTCATGCTCAGTGAGGAACCATGTTGGTGAAATTGATACTGTGGGACGTTAATGTAGAGTTTTGTACTCATTTCAGAATATCGTCAGTGCCACAGCTGGATCTCCCGGCAATGAGGGCAGGATATGATGGCATATTTAATTGTCCAGCTAGCAAGTTACATCGTGTATACATCTAGGCAAGAACTAAGGATTTGCGATTGATTTAGCTTTACTGCTCATAGCTAGGGCTGGGTGATAAGATGACATAATAATATTGTGATAAATGATACCAAGATACATTTGTTACACCAGATACCATTAGTGTTGTCGTATCAACAACAAAACTTAAATAGTTACAGCACTTCCTTGTTGTTTATGTTAAGTATCATGTACCGTGTGACTGCTTTCACGTGTCTTAATGTAATGTTTTAGTCACATCGAACAACCCTGCTCTCAGGTGCCTGGAAAGTTCTCTGAACCCTTGTCAGTGGAGGTACTTGATTTTCTGGTGTGACAAGGATGCATTTTTGCAAGTGCATTTTGCGAAAACAATGGAAAGAATGCAGTTTGCTTATTATTATTATTATCATTATTAGGCCTGTTTCCCTTCCAATCAGAAGCTTAAACACAACGAGACCGTGTATCAGCCTGCGTTGCTCAGTTGAGATGCAACATACTTCTTCCCGCGTTCATATTTAGAGCCAAGAATGTTATTTTTAAACGAACAAAGGACGTGTTGTCTGTAAGCAAGTCGCATCACGCTCTAATGTTTTGCGTAGCTCTTTGGCAGAGACTCGGTTACTAAGAGGATGTCTGTATCGGATTAGTATTAGGTATCGGCCCACACTCATAGCTCTGAGGTTGCTCCGGGGTTGGCATTGGGTTTAACAAACAAAAAAAAAGCGAGAGTGATTTTTAAGAACACACCTCGAATGCCGTTCTAACAAGCCTCCCTTTGTGTTGCTACGTTGTCACACCAAGTGCTTTAATGATCTGTTGCGTCATCCATAATGCATCACACGCGTCCATCATTTTTAATTTAGAAGCCTCGCAGTGTTGCACGCTTTTTTATGGACTGCTGGGCTTTTGTCACATGCGGAATATTTTATATTTAAAGTGAAAGGAATTCTAATTAAAACCTTTTTTGACACCCGAACGAGTCGCATGTCAATATTTCTAATTAGCACGTGATCTTCAGTGGGATGCAACGTTTAATTTCCCGACGAGTTACGTTAAACGGCTTTCATTGACATCAGGTTTTTTTTGTTTGTTTGTTTTTTACTTCGGTTAACGGTTTCTGAGATTACCCACAATGCTGTCCAAGTCCCTTTTAATAATGGTACTTCTGGAAATTTATTTGAGAAAAGACAGCGTTGCAGCAGAACTTTAATCTTTTTTTTGTTTTATCTCATCATCTCAGCTTCCAAATCTTCAACTTTAATAATGACGTTAGAGCTATGTATGTCAGTTCATAGATTGCTACCTAGCTTAGCAATGTGTTGCATTCCGAGACTTCGGGTCCACAGTCTGCTCCGTGTGTCCGGTACTCATTAATACCACGATGTACGTTGCTGGAGAAAAGATGCCAACAGGAAACCAGATCGTTGTCACGTACGCTGTGACATCATAAGGATACAATAAGTGGAAAAAAGACCAGCAATTTACAAATGAACACCGGAATCACTAGTCTCTAATAGCACAGACCCTTCAATCTGGATGTATTTGGTCTATGTGAATGAGAGTAGAGTTATCTCCTGTATAAATATATTAACCCATCATGCTCTTGGTCTTGTTGGGGCTTTCTGTGAAGCTGTGTTGTCACTCAGCGCTCTTTCTACGCATTAATAAAGATTTTCAAGCAAATCTGAGCTGTCAGATCTCCTCGCACCGGGCTAATAAAGAAACACAATTGTTAGATCTGACCGTTTTCATAAATGATCAACACTCGTGGTGCTTTAAAGCGATAAAAAATACACATCTTGGTTCAGGTCAGAGGAAAGCTGTTAATAAATCCTGAAGACAAACACGGATCAGGGGAAAGGCAGCCGAAGTCAGTATAAAACAGAGATAAGACTTCACTATGATGCATATGGTGATATTTAGGGTTGTGAATGATCTGGGAGCAGAAACGGGGAGTTGGATTTTATAATGAAGCCTAAGAAATGAATTGATGTACTGATAAAGGTGTGAATAGTTTTAGAATCAGTAGTTGCGATCAAGTGATAATCAACTTCATGGTGTTTAAATATATGTAAGAACTTCATGAAGACAAGGGTCTCGAAAAGTGTTTTTTTTGACCCAGTTAATCGCGATATCGCCGCTATCTCATCAGATCACTAAAAACTGCCCACAAGGAGCACACCGAGTTAGTTGAAGTCATGTGAAATATTTTGATTAGCCTGGACTGCGACTGTCACATCAACTTTTAACTCGTAGCTCTGTAACGTAATTAAATAGGAATTAAATGTCATTTGCATCAGAAAGCAATAAAACGAGGCAAAATCATCGTCGTTGTCGTCGTAGGGAATAAAGTGATTCTCATTACTGATGAAGTTTTACTCTGATGCCCCGCTGCTAGAATTTCATCGATGGTCTCTGGTTATTAAAAGACTGAAAGGGATTTTTATAGCTTTTTTTTTAACGACTAAAATGATCAGGCTGGATTTGACGCATGTTTAATAATAAGTGTATTATAGTATGTGTGTGTGATATTTCAAGTGCATGCACTATCTTTGTAAATGCAGGCAAAGATGGGAGTCTTGTTTTATAGCCCGCCCATGCTCCATTTTATTTTCCACGTCGCGTCCGAATCTTCTTCGTCATCCATCCTCCCATTGCTGATTTATTCACCTGAACCTACTGTACTGATTCGTCAGTATTTTATGTTTTCAGTGTAAGAATCAGGAGCTAGATCTCACCCGACCCACAGGTACACTCAGTAGTGACCCGCGTCAGTCACAATTCAGGGCTATTAGCAAAACTCTGAGACGCGGCGAGACAGCGAGTGGGGCTGTTCACTGGGGTTTTATGAGTGGAACGAATGAAACTGGCTCGAGGTTGCATGAGACGTAACTCACCAGGAATGTCCTGATGTTGATATAAGCCGGGGGGATTTAGCAATTCAGGCACCAGCTCTGCCTGTTTAAAAAAATGATGATGATGGTGACTTGTATGATTGCAACACTGTTTAACAGATACAAGTCAGCAATGAACTGTGCCTTTTTTTTGGGTGGGGGGTTAATTCTTGAGCTGTTAGTTAAAGGGACAGTTTTGTAATTGTTTCAAGAAAATATCTTAAATATCATGAATGGTGTTTCAAACAAGACTTCATCGTTAATATAGAGTTAAAATTGGTTTACGAAGGATACTAGACATGAATTGGGTTCCTACATTAACTTTATTAGAGCTTTGCAAACATGATTTCAATCTTTGAAAACTGTCTCAGATCTCAAGATCTCAAAACGTCCGTGTTGCACTTTACTTCCAACCGCTTCATATTCACTGATTTGCCCCGCCTCTTAATCAGAATCAGAATGCGTTATCGTGGGGACACATCTCAGCCCCCACTGGGCAAAGATGGAAGCTCAGTGGACAATCGCTGGGCAACACACACAAACATTCACACTTACATCCACACTGAGGGGCAATTCGGAACAGCCTTATGTGCATGCCCTTGGACTATGGGGGCAAACCGGAGTGTTTTTGGTTTTTTTTTGCAACTAAATTTGGGTAAAAATCATAACGCAGCTCCTTTTTAGCACGTCGCCTTTGGTAAATAATATTTAAGATCCGCGTTAATTGGAAAGGGAATTTTTTTTTTTTTTGTTACTGTGATATATCAAAGTGAAATCCAGACTTTTATTTCGTATTCTATTAGTTTCGCTTAAAACTTAATTTCACTGGTTGGAAAGACGACAGAACCCACCATGGTATCATAAGAGTGACCAGAACATACAGATGTGTTCAATTTGAGCAGATTGTGTCCATTTTGTTCCCGTTCTGTTGGTCAGCAATAATTCTACATGGCATGGACATGTCTGTATTTTGAAGCTTATCGGCATTATAGAGTTTAACGAGTGAATGTGTGTGTGTCGATCGATCTAAACGGAGTACTAGCATATCGGCATTTTGAATCCCCTTACAGCGCGCGACGTGATGAGTCCTCTATTTAATCTTTAAACATCTCGACGACTATGCAGGCTAGTGATGCGCATGTTGCTGTTTGTTTTTAGTTTTGGAGGTTAGCTTTGTACAGTTTGAATGATTATGTTGTTGCAGTCGTGTCCTTTTCGAAAGTTGCATGCCTCCAGCTATGATGTCTTTTGGGAGACATTCTAAAATAAACATTGAATGTCTTCGGGGATTATGTTTCCATTTTCCATGTTAGCATAGCCTTTCGAATGTTAGCATAGCTGTTGGAAATCCCACACTCCCTAGAGATCCATCCTATGAGCCCCCGAGTTAAGAAGTGCTGCTGTGTTTACCGAGCGGCCATGTTGATTTGATGTCCCTGGCTGGACTTGGGAATAAAAGGTTGATGGTTATGAGGCATTAGAGCTGCGTATTTTTTGGAGTCACTGCACTTTGCTGGATCCGTACTGAATTTTCAGTACGATTCTTAAAGCATTACACATCTTTACTGAAGTTATGTTACAATGCTATTACTTTCGTTTGTTATGAGGAGGGCAGTAGTCAGGAAATGGGTGAGATAGATACATGAGACATATAAAATGGATGGAGTAGGTCTGTTAGCCCACGCCTTCTATTTGGCTCTGCTAACATCTCAGTGAGCTCCAGTGCTCCGTAGGTTTGACCGCCAGTTTTTCCGGTCGCGTCTGGGGTTGAGTCGGGATGTAACCGGGGAGGTGGGAGGCGATGCCAGTGCTGGCGCTGTCCGCTGGCTGCCCTCAACCTTTCCCCCTGTGCCGTGTGTCCAGATGCTGGCGAGAGGAGGGACGAGGCGACCCCACACAGGCAGGGGGGGCCGGGGGGAGCACGGCAGTAGGGGAATGCACCCTGCCGCTCGACTTCCAACACAGGTCAGTATGAGACAGGGCTGCATGAGAAACATCACCCTCTACACCTCCCCATCCTACCCATCTCATAATCCCTCCTTCCCCTCCTCCCTCTCACTCGGGGAAAGAAATCCAGCACATGCCTGGAGTAAGTCCTGGATTTATTTAGATGTGTAGAAATATAAATACAGTATATACTAATGTTTAATGTTGCATCCTAATAGGAGTAGATAGAAATCTTCTGCGCTCCTTTATTGCTCAGATTTCAGACCTCTGCAATGTTTCATCTTCTCTAATCCTTCATCTGTAAGAAAGGTTTTAGATTAACGTCAGTATTAGCCCTAACCATTTTTATTTTGGACTACTTTTATTTCAGATATGTCACATCTCATATCTGGTGTATAACCCTGAAAATTCGACTTAAGTCGTCATATCCGTAATGTCTACAGACTCGCACGAGTCCCCCCCGCCACCACCATCTCCACTACCCTCCCAAATCGCATCCATGTTTCATCCTGTTGCTGTATTAAACACTGAATGTATCACCACCTACTTGTTCTTAACAGCGAATGTGGCGTCTTTAAACGAGAACGCTAATTAGCGAGGGTTATTTCTGGCTGCGCGAGATACACTGCAGGCTAATCTACGTGCGAGGTGTCAAAGGTTATTAGGTTATTCACATGCCTCAGCCCTTAGGCCTGGTTATTTCCAGAAAGCCATCTGTGTGATGTATTTCCTCACAATGTAGATCATTTCTTTTAAAGAGGAAGAATTAATTTAGGCTCGCTTCTGGACTGTTCTACAGATAAGGGAGCAGTCGTTGTGTCGCTTTGCAGTCTGTTGTATTTTAGATCATCGTGTTAAGCAAAGCAAATGTCTTGGGAGATGCAGTTACTCATTCAGGGCAGTACGGATGCTTTGAAATATAGAAATTTCCAGAGCACTGCTCCAGTCTCTGCACTTTTATCTGTGGGGTAATAAAGTCAAGGCTAATTACATTTTTAATTGTTGTCTTTTTAACCAGTTACAATCAACACCATGTCAATGTGAGCTACAGCTGAATGCTATTATATTGTGTCAGTGCTACAATTAAATCTAAATTATCACTATAACTAACATTATTACTTCGTGATCTCTTTGTTTTTGGTATTAAACCCGCCTTTTGTAGATTCTTGCTTCTAATTGGTCAGAATTTGTTGATTTATTTTCTGTAATAACAGCAGCTCTGACAGTAGTGTGGCATTTACTGTATATTAATGTACTTGCTCTGATACCTTGTTTCTATGGTAACAGCCACTTTGTATGGACTTGTGTGGCTCCACATACATGACAACTTGTGTATTTGTTGCTACGTTGACATTTATTTAGTGTTCATGAAAGGAGTCTCCAGTTTCAGAGGTAAAGCTCGATCTTTTTCTGAGTTTGCGCGTTGTGATTTCTCACTAACAAGACAATATTTAGTGTTGGTTTCATGTGCTGCAGGCTTAAATGAATGAATATGTTTGGTATGTACTACATGGGAATGGTGTGATCTGAATTTTGAATCGCTGTCTCAGGATAATGGATGTTATCCACCTCACAAATTTGGGATAATGCCAGAATCAGAATGGCAGACAAAAACGGTCACCGATTCTCAATTACTAGAAATTTAGCAAAATGCCTTTTCAAAACCAAGAAGAAAGCTACACGATATAGCCTTCGGAGGTTTTAAGTTGAAAAGCACTTTTTTCAAACTTTGTGTGTGTTTTAAAAGATGGCGTATCAGAGTGTGTGACCACTGTCATACATTAAAAGTATAAAAATAGAAAAATTGAAATTTTTTATTTTATTTTCTTATATCCCTGTGTAGTATATACTAAAACAGTTATACACCTCAGGCTCAGTGAATATCACTACATAGACACCTCATCATTTCAATGTTATGTGGCACATCATTTTGTTGACCGGGATCCCATTCATTTCAAAATTAATTTTGCAGGCCCTCTCAGTACAGATATATTTCCCAGTGTTACATTTTGAACCTTTCTGAACTTCTATCGACAGAACATTAGTGTGGTTAGCACGTCTGCCTCACAGCAAGAAGGTCCTGGGTTCAAGTCCCAGGCTTGGTAAGGACATTTCTGCGTGCCTGCATGGGTTTCCTCTGGGTAATCCGGTTTCCTCTAACAGTCCAGGGACATGCTTTATAGGCTAATTGGCCTTTCCAAGTTTCCCCCGACGTGTGAGTGTAAATAGTTGTGTGTTTTGCCCTGCAGTGGTCCAGCAAGTTGTATTCTTTTTGTATTATTGGTGTACACTGCAATCGCCCAGTGTTGGCTATGATAGGCTCCAGCCTCCTGGCAAACCAAGTAGGATTAAGTGATTTAGCAAATGAGTAAATGAGAGAGTGAGATGAGAACATTAGTGTCCATCAGTGTCTCAGAATAAATATGCATTTGGGACCTCACTTTGAAAACCACTTGTTTATTTTTATTCCAAATAGTTCATAGTGCTGAGATGGCTGCGATATAAGGGGAATTAAAACCCCCAGTAACCCCGAATTGCATCACCTGATATCACTGATTATTTTCCCGTGTCAGCATGCTTCTCAGTGTTTTATTTCTTTTTTTTAAGCCTGACTAGCCTTAGTGTTAGTTTGGCGGTCATTTTATTGCCCCTGAGGTCATGTCCGTGACAGAATTGTTACTGTCATCATTTATTGTATGTAAATGCAAATTTCTAATAGACCTCATAAATGTTTGCATTCATGCATATTTTTATAGATGCTTTTTTATTTTAGTAATTATGTCTGGAAGGTCTTGAATTTGGCTCTCCAGCATCCAGGGATCATCAGGCTGATATGACGTGTAGTGACAGGACACTACACTTCAGCGACGGGGTGAAAAGCGTGGCGTTTTTGTGTGTTGTCGGCTCTAAAGCCAGTCCAGTGTCGGAGTGTAAAGGGGAGGTGGGAAGCAGCGCTGGAGGGGGAGATGATGATGATGATGCTGCTGCTGCTGCTGCTGTTGCTGCTGCTTCTTCAACAGCTTTTCTCTCCAGACAAATTAGGGCTATGCTTCATTTAACAACTCATTTAGCTGTAGAGAGGCATGGAGGACCGCTTCAGCACCCTCAATATCTCAGTCACAGGCAACCGAGGTCGCTTTAAAAAGCTCTTCGGCTTGTCACATTTATATTAATAATGTACAAAAACTCATTGTGCTTTTGTGACTCATTTGTGCATCGTCCCATTTAGTCACGTGTGGTGTTGATTAATTTTCTTTGCGTTTTAGTGGGTGAAAAACGTACACTGGATCATTTTTCTTATTTACTTATCATGTTTGTAAAATCATGTTTTCACACTGTGGAGTCTTTCACTGCCGTATTATATAACACTACACTTTACTATATTGTACTGTATAACAATATACTGTACTGTATAGCCCTGTACTGTAAAACACTGTATTGTACTATACAGCCCTATACTGTACTGTACAACACTATAGCATTCTATACAACACTACTGTATTTTACTATATTGTAAAATACAACACTATATTTTACTCTATAGCCCTGTATTGTACTGTAAAACACTATACTGTACTATGCAGCCCTGTACTCTACAACACTATAGTATTCTGTACAGCACTACTATACTGTGTAGCCCTATACTGTACTGTAAAACACTTTACTGTACTATATAGCCCTACACTGTGCTGTACAAAACTAAAGCATTCTATACAACACTACTATATTGTACTATACAACACTATACTTTACTGTATTGTACTATACAACACTATACTTTACTGTGTAGCCCTACGTAGTACTGTAAAACACTATACTGTACTATATTGCCTTATACTGTGCTGTACACTACTATACTGTACTATACAACACTATCCTTTACTATATAGCCATATACTGTACTGTAAAACAATACATTGTACTAAACAGTGTACTTCACTATAGTCTAGTATACAATACTATACTGTACTATATAGTCATTTAATATATTGTAGTATACAACACTAATTTACTCTATAGTTCTTTACTGTACAATACATTATGCTGTACTATACAACACTGTACCTTACTATATAGCTCTATAGTATTCTATACAACACTGTACTATACAGTTGTATACCTTACTACTATAGCTGTTTAGTGTACTATACAGCGCTATACTTTACAATACGTCTACATACAGTACTATACATTATACTTTCCCTTACTATATAGCTCAATAGTATACTGTACAACACTGTACTGTTTTATACAACATCTTACAATTATAACTGTATAGCGTATTATACAACACTATATTGTACTGTTTATACTGTACAATACAACACTATACTTTGCCATACAACATTAAACTGTACTATATAGCACTGTATATTCTCTACTATAGAACACTGTACTTTACACCCCCGTATTATACTATGCAAGCCCATACAGTGCTACAGTGTACTGTACTATACCACACTACACTATACTAGCTAGAACTATAATATATTGACCGGCACTATACTCTACTGTCCGGAGTGCACTATGCTTTACCAGACATTGCTGTAATATATATAGTATTGTACTGTACTATGCAGCACTATAGTGTACTCTACTAGACTGGGCCTTTCTATATAGCACTACACCATACAGCACAATGTACTATACTGTACTAAACAGCACTATATCTCAAGAGCACTATACTATACTTCCCATAATGTGCCTTCTGGTGAACATTATCGTCCCTACACACTTGAACATTGTCATACTCACTGACTCTCTCTCTTTTGCTCTTTTATTTTTTATTTATTTATTATTTCTGTCTTTGCAGAAAACACGCGTTGAACTGCCACAGAATGAAGCCTGCTCTCTTCAGCGTGTTGTGTGAGATCAAAGAAAAGACGGGTAAGTCATTCAGTCCTTTCAACTTCACTCCGTCTCATCGTTATTCTCTCCTTTCTCTCTCTCTCTTTTCACTTTTAACTCTGACGTGATGACGTTCCTGCAGAAGGAGATGCTGGTTTTTTTACTGCCTCGTTGTCTGTGTATATATTTATATATTTATATTTCCAGGAATTCAGAATCATCACCTGTGTCTTCTTGTCCAGTTAGTCCACAGTTTGTATTTTTTGCATGTGTTTTTTTTTTTGTTATACAAAGAAGGGGATTATGGGTAAACACAAGCATCTAGCACTGAGACATCCAGTCTTCCAACATGCTGCATTCGTGCTGTGCGTAATTACAGTGCTGTGTGTCAGTGCTGATTGGTCGAGGCGTGTCTGCTTGTATATTCGGAAACGTTGTACAGTTTATAGCAGCTCTATAATTAAGATAAAGCATCCAGAAAGTGCTGATGAGCAATGGGGGGGGGCGGGGAGAGAAAGAAAGAAAGAAAGAAAGAGATCAAGCTGCAGCTCCTCTCATCACTATGTGTTAATGAAACACTAATTAATAGAATAAATGTCATTGCTGTGAAATGAAAATAATCCAGGACATGCTGTTATTGGAAAACGATCGACTTCAGGGTGATGTTAGTAATGCCACTTCACATCCGAGCGCATCATAGCGTGTTGTGATTGGTTATTTTCCTCCAACAGCATGTCCTAAAGTGATTTATTCCATATTAAGGTGAAGCATCTGTAGCCTTCCTGTATAATACGATTAAAATGGCGGCCATTTTGTTAACCCTGAGGCTGATTCGTTAAAACTCTGCTTCATCCTGGGCAGCATCGCAGTTAGCCATCATGGATTGATTATTTTCTTTATAAAAAAATCACAACGCCAAATGTATTATTCCATACTCAGTGTAGCAATATTATATAATTCTGTGAATATGGCAGCCATTTTGTTAGCTCCAATATGTTACATTCACATCACAGCAGCTATGAGTCAGGCTGTTACCTTCCTGATGATTATTTTTCTGTAGCGCCATGCTGCCGTGTTGTGTTCCTCATACTGCTTGGTAGAGATTTAAAGTTTTGGGTCTCTTTGTCCATGGGTATGTTTAATGGGGCGTTTCTTCTATCCAGTTTGTTTACGATGTTTTGAATCGTTGCAGTCATTTCCTATTCTCACATATATCATTCATTCATTCATCCGGACCGTTCCAAACCTCTCTAGTCTTTATAAGGGTCAAAAAATTAAAGGTCACTTAAGAGCCGACTCTGGGCGCAGGCGGGGTACACCCTGAACAGCTCACCCAGTAATCGCAGGGACAGCACACACATCCAACTATTCACCCTCGCATCTAGGAGCAATTGTTAACAGCTGATTCACCTAATGTGCATGTTGTTGGACTGTGGGAGGAAACCAGAGTACCCAGAGGAATCCCACACAAGCACGGGGAGAACATGCAAACTGAATTAAAATGTACGCTCGCCACACTCAGGAACTTCTCGATGTGAGGTGGAAGTGCTAACCACTACGCCGCCGTGCCGCCCTCACATACATTGTCTCAGGGGTAAACAGTTCATCCCTGACCATCTGATTTTTAATAAGACAAAATACACAGCTTGTCATGTGACCGAGAAACACCTCGAGGGTTCTTCCAGAAAAGTTCCATGTTAAATAACCCTGTGCTTTTCGCCCCAATTATTATTAATCTTAGATACACAAGCCCCGATTTATGAGCTGTTACTATAGAAACCGGGACTTATTAGCGAGCGCATTAATATCAACCTGTGAGTTGCCTTGCAGTTGTTATAGGAACCTTCTGACCAATCGGATTTAAGAATTTATCATCTTGCCTTCCCCACGCATCGCTAGTTTCGTAGCACTTAATCTCAATCTAGCATGCTGCGTTTTTCTGCCACAGCACATTTTAGAGCAGGACACTCGTTTTTTGTTTTTTTTTTGTTTTTTTTCACACAAATTTGACTTTCAGTAGGAAGGAAGTGTTTTGTAGACTAAACATAAGGCTGGAGTAACATTTATACACAAAGTGACGCGCCTAATGAGTTGGAGTGGAGTGTGGCGTGATGGCATGGCCTTGTGGTGTTTATACGGGTGGTATTTTAGCGAGATGTTGCTTTGCGCTGTTGAGAAAGTGGCAGCCAGGCGCATCATTAGCAGCGCCCTGTGTTCATTAGGATCTTTTATCCTTGCGTCTTCCTCGCGAGAGTCCGGGCGCAGTCCCTTCGGCGGAGGACGAGGGCTTGGGTTACAGCATAAAAAGGTTGAGTGGGTTTTAGTCGGTGGAGGTCTGCGAATAAACCCAGCTTCACTTTCCTGCTTAATTGGATGCAAGAAACGGGTCGAAGTGGAGGGAGTTGGGAGGGGGGTCGGAGGGGGAGCGTAGTGCTGCTGGTGGGGTTCTCTCTCTCTGCTCTCCCTTCTCTTCCCTCCCATCACCATGGCAACCTGCTGTCTTATTTACCTAATGTCATTCACTTTGATTTTCACATCGAGTCCGGCAGCCGAGGGCGTGCGTGCGCACACAGACACACACACACACACGGAGCACGTCTTTCGCACACTTCTTGTTAAGAGGTAAGGTGAGTGGATGTAAGGTGACGGAGTGCAGCGTCCGTGCTGCTTTAAGGACCCGAGTGTCAGATAGAGAGGAATGAAATAAACACTCCTTTACTTTACTTCCTGTTAACACAGTAATGAGCTCTCTCTCCCCCACACACACTTTCTCTCGTGCTCTCTCTTTCACATGCACTCTCTCTTTTTCTCTCTCTCACACACACACACACACGCTCTCACTGTCTCACACAGACACAGTCACTCACACTGTCTACTCAGCTCACACATTCACACATCCAAGTCTCAGAGACTCTCACTCTCTCCTTCGTTCCTTTTTTCTTTCTTTTTTCTCCATGTGAGGAACAGCAGGGATAAAAGTAGCCTGAGCTCCAGTCGACCCTGATTCTCTCTCGCTCGCTCGCTCTCTCTCTCTCTCTCTCACACACACACACACTCCCCTCTTTCTATCCCTCTCACAAAATCTTTTTTCCCCTTTGTCTCCCTGTTTTTCTTTCTTTCTGTTTCTATGACTTTCCTCTCACTGCCCCTTTCTCTCACACACTCTCTCTCTCTGTCTCTGTCTGTCTGCCTGTCTCTTTCACAATTTCCCCCTCTCTGGTCCCCTTTTCTGTCTGTCTTTCTTTTTGTCTTTCTCTCTCTCATTTTATCACTGCAAAATTCTCACTCTCTTTCTCCATTCTCTCTCTATTCTATCTGTATTTCTTTCTCTGCTTCTCTTTCTCCCCCCTCCTCTGGCTGTGTATCTTTCTGTCTCCTATCACTATTTCTCTTTCACTTGCTTTTGTTTTTCTCTATTTCTCCTCCCTTCTCCTCGCTCTCTCCCACTCTCTCTCTCTCTCTCTCTCTCTCTCTCTCTCTGTTTCGCTCTGTTTATCCCTGCTTATTCCTGTCTGTATGTCCCTTGTTTTTGCTCTGTATCTTTCCATCTCTTATTCCCCCCCCCCCTTTCTCTCCCTCTCTCTCTCTCTCTCTCTCTCTCTCTCAGTATATCTCTTTTCTCTTGCTTCTCCGGCACTCTAGTTCTCCTAGATTTCTCTGTTTCTCAATTCAATTCTTTGTCTCTCTCCATTTCTTTTATTAATTCTCTCTCTCTCTCTCTCTCTCTCTCTCGCTCTCTCTCTCTGAAAGAGGAGACTTTACTGTGAACTCGGGGGCTTTGATATGATAATGGCGGGGGTGATGGGAGGACTAGCGTGGCGAGCGGTTGGGGGAGGGGGATGTTGAATTCCTCGGAGCCCTGCACTTCTCCTCATTGTTAAGGAAACGCAGTGCTCCAGCATGCCATGTGACCTGTGGGAGATTTTCTCCTTTTTTTTTTTTTTTGAAGATTTGTTAATTAATCTCCTATGGAGCTGATTAAGACAATGGGAAGACGTTACGAGTTCCTCTGGTTCTTTTCATTGTTCTTTTATTTCCATCTTTTTTATGCCCCTCCACCCTTTTTTCCCCCCTTTTACACCTTTTAGTATTATCTCTGAACGGCGGCTCGCAGCTTTCCCTTTTGTCAACACGGGGACTTTTTTTTTTGTTCACAGATTGAGTCATTTTTGATCGCGTTATCTCTCCGCTCCTGCACCGTAGTCAGAAATTCATTTCGAGAGCCGGGTTATCGCGGCAAGCCCAGGCCGCCCGTTCATTACCAGTATTTGCAGTACAGGCTGATAGAAAAATTGAAATGATTAGCTATCAGGGTCATATTTGCGAAGGTGGCTGTGCGGCGCGGACGCATCTCGGCACGAGCAGATAACGATGCATAACTCGGGGCACATTCTAATCCCATGATCTTCCTCACTAAAATTAAAGGGGGGGAGAGGGTGGGGGATTAAAAAGTTTTTAAGCCCCGGGTCATCTTCCAGTAGAAGCGTAATTCATGTAGACCGTTGTCTTCTTGCATATTTGCATGGTGTAGCATTTAATCTTAACGAAGCCTTGACCTTTACGGATGGAAAATCTCATCTAGAGTGATTTCCACGGCCGCCTGCATGCGCTCAGAAATTAAAGCCCAGCTTCACAGCGTTTATGCTGTTATGAGCTGGAAGTAAACATTAAACGCCGGGCCAACACTCGCGTGCACTCGGAAAGTTTGAAGAAACACAGAATGAGTCCACGTAACACAATCTTGTTACATACAAAAATACCATCTCTCTCTTATTTATTTGTTTATTTATTTTGGTTTAATCTCATTTCCGTGATGAGGGAACACCTTGGCAGGCGAACGCAAGTGAAGCTCCTATTAGATGTGGAATTTGTCAGAGACTCATTTGCACATTTAGATTGTGTTTTTAGATGAACT
Source organism: Porochilus rendahli (assembly GCA_039654305.1). NCBI lineage: Eukaryota > Metazoa > Chordata > Actinopteri > Siluriformes > Plotosidae > Porochilus > Porochilus rendahli. The sequence continues at coordinate 53,045,724 of JBCNYG010000001.1, read as the reverse complement.
TGAGTCTCGCATGTGTTCCTGTGCCACGCTTGCATCATAGAGACATTAAAAAGCAATTAATCTGATTAATAAGGTAGAGTCATGTGACACATTCCTGCTGGTTTAATGGGAAAAGCAAAACAGTTGCTAAATAACCAGTTAGAGCTGGACGGTATGAACATATAACTTTGATATCGTGAGGAATTACGTCACGGTACACTGGTTGTTTTTTGCTTTTTTTTTAATCTAGTGTATAAACCGACTGAAGAAAGTTGAAGGTAAAATTCTTTTTTTTTTAATTAATTAAAGTTTTTAAAAAATTTGTGCAGTTAAAAAAATATTTTGTCGTTTTTTAAAGTAATATTTATGATTTCTTAGAGAATGTTTTAAATAAATAAAAGCTTATTTTTTGAATAATGATACCTGCCTTCTGTAATGCCTCAGAAAAGTTGACTGTGCAACAATCTCTCACAGTATCGATGTCATATCGCTGAACCCTGAACTGTAGAAACAATAATAATATAAAAGTTTAGGGACGGTCTAAAATCTGAGTTCTGAAAAATGACCTCCTGATAAAAGGTTTCAATGTGAATTTGTTTTGACGGCGCAGTTGATGTAATGTCATGTAACCATTACATTATGACCGCCCCCTCCCCAAAGTTTTGAAATTGTCTGAGAGTGTTGGACTATTGAGAAGATTTCTTTAATGGAAACCCAGTGTCACCACAGGGTAGAGAGATGCCATTCCGCTGGATAGGGTCACTTCTGTAAGCACGTTATACGCGCCAGAAGCGTCATGTGATTGGGTTAAAAGCCTTTCTATTCAAATGGGTAGTGCATCGCCCAGCAGTGGTTTCACAATGTTTGTGGCTCCAAAAATATGTATGGTGTTTGGCTAATAATTCATTTTTACATTTAGTGGTTTTTAGACTTTTAAAACAGAAAATGCATAAAAACTTTATTATTAATAATTATTATTATTTAGCATTGCAATATTATTGGTACCTGTGTATCCTTTATCACAGAAATCCCTGTAGTAACTGTGATATTTAATTTATTTATTTCTCCCCCCGTCTGGTCCACTCCTGTACCTCCTGTAATTCGTTCCTCACTAAGTGGTGACTTGTCTTGGCCTGCTTGCTTTCAGAGCTCTGTAATTTGAGAAACTTGAGACCTAAACGCGATTAAATCAGGAGCTTTTCTTGTATCCTCTCGTGTCTGGAGTCTGGAAGACCCATGTTTCAGCCCGTGCTTCCCGTCGCAGGTTGGCGATCATCTCGAGATCCTCTGCTTGCACTAACGACTGCATTAATGTAATATGTTTGCGCAGCCGTAGCAGAGGAAGGTAAATTATTAACCAGTCTGCATCGGGATCCTTTTCATCCCATCGCCCAGTCTGACCCTGAGGTTGTTCAGCGGTTCAGACGGGATACATTTACAGCAATGCTAATGTGCACTGCATTACTAATAGCTCGCTCACAGTGGTGTATCAGATGTGTGTGGTGTAGTGAACAACACTACATTTTCTTCAGTACGCTGTGTGTATGGTCAAGCACCTGCAGAGTCATAGTGCTGCATAGATAATAAAAAAAATAATAACAACAACAAGTGCAATACTTCCATCTCTACAAATGTGAACCCACTGTACAGGTTTAAACTCCTTTTTAATTTTGATATTAAAATTACAATGAGCAGAAGTCCCTCTCGGTTTGTAATTACTATAAGGTCACATCACTGTATCTGATGCAGTATCTCAGTAATGTGTTAGCCGTCCCCTGATCCCCGAGTTCAGCAAGTAACGTCAACACAAAATGGCTGCTCGGAACACAGTGTTGTGAGTTTAAGACCTCTTGCTTCAAAAGGTCCTCCAGATTATTTAATTCAAAACTTTTAACATCATTGCAGTGTGTGTCTGGACTGTAGCCTTGATGTCGTGAGCAGAAAGGTAGAAAGGTCAGCAGCAATACTGTGGAGGATGGGGATGAAAGACATTTAGGATATTCTGCACATGAACGATGCAATCTGATTGGTTCTCCATCCGGGGAGTTAATAGACATTATCCAGAGTGGATAAATCTCATAGTGTGTCACAGGCACTTGGAGCAAGCGTCATCATTGTCTTGCTTGAAAAATTACAATTTTAATTATAACAATGTATTGTATTCATAATGTGTGTATTATAATAAAATTAAGGAATAAATACTTTTATTTAGGGTTCCTTGTTTTCCTGTGTAGTGTATATACTAAAACTTTGAGGAAGTTTGAATACTTGCCACTATGTAGCGCGCTTTTATGTTTTCATGTACCATGTATTAGAAATCGCTGTAAGTATTAAACTATGAATCTTATTTAAATGAAGTGGAAAGTCTTCATAGAGAAGCTTCAAGTTATTTGTAACCTCTAGAACTGCAGTGCGTTGCCTTGCTCTGCTCTGACGTATGCTTGTGCGTGATGAGCTTGCCTGCAGATGTCATGCTTAAAAATAGAAATATAATCCAGAAAAACATGGCTGTAGTTTGGTTTGTTTCTCTTATGGTTCTGTGTAGTATATACTAAAGCACTTATTCACCTCAGGATTGGTGGACATTAATGAATATTCCACTCAATATTCCTTTGCCAAATAATCTTGGTGGTACTGGGACTTTAACCCCTTCCCATCATCACTGAGCCACCAGTGCCTCAAATAATAAGTGACAACTATCTCTCAGAATGAAGTGTTGATACAACAAGGTTACAGGACTTTATTTAACCTCCTTTATATGAAAATATGGAATCTAATTTACTTTTTGGAATTAAAAATTAAAACTAAACGCATTAGTTTAAAGTTTCCTGTTGACTTCCCAGGCATATTAAATAAAGATGAAGTAGAGTGTTATGTCTTGGAAATAAAACAACCCATTATGTCCTTTTGAAACCATTTACTTTCTCCTGTACAGCGTGTGAATGACCCCTGCACCAGGCGCTAAATTAGTAAGCATTGGGAACACTTGATCTCGGTCTTTTCCACTGTCTATGAATCGGTGTTGCCGACGTAAACACAAGATCGTTTCTTGGTTTACGTGGTCTTATTATAAACAGACGCTCTTCATTTAAAACCAGCTGGACTCCTATGTATATACAGAATTATGACCTCATAATTAAGGTGACATTAGTTTTATTAGGCTTGCTCAAAGTCCCCGATTAAACCCTGGTCTTGATTCTCAATGCTCCTTGGGTATGAGTTGTTTTTGGCCTTGCTATAGCATCAACAGTAGACACTAAGACCTGATCAAGGCCGACGTCCTGTGGACATAAACGTGTAAAAAAAAACTTAAAAGGCACTGTCAGGATGGCTTTGGGGTTCATTCGGAAAGAAGGCAAGGCAGGGGGTGTGGAAAACTAAATAAGGCAGTATATAATATTATCTGTTATGTACCCCCTGGGCCTTTAGGAATTTTAAAAACATGTCTGGTAACTGGGGCACAGCTAACATTTTTTTTTTTTACCTCATAACTAATGTTTCATCCAGTTTATCTTTTGTAAACGTTATCCTACAGTTCAGTGTGTGGGCGTACCGTTCATGTACTTTGATCAAGATTGAAATGTGAAATTGTACTATTGTTTTAGCTTATTTGTTCATTGTTCATAAAACATGGATGCTAATAAACTTAACATGCGTTTGTCCTTGATGGTAGGGTTTTAAAGTAATATAAAGTAAGATACTTAGTAGTTTTTAACTTCACTTAGACTTTCAGTGGACACAAAAATGCTTTTTTTGGCCTCAAGAGGGTCATGAACCAAATCCCCTGGCCTATTTACAATCATCAGGCTTTTTACTGAATCCCAATTCTCATCCCGTGTGTGTATACACACATTATAATAAACCGTATCCCTTCTAGAACACCATTATTTAACGTTATGTTCGAAATAAAAACATGGAACACTATTACCCCTTTAACCCGACGGTACGATCCTCGTCCATCATCACACATGACTGGTTATACAACACGCACATCAACACAACATTCGATCAGGACACGGAGGCTGAGCAGTGTGTGAAAAGATCATCTTATTATTCTGGCTTGTTTTAATTAACAAAACAAAACAAAAACAAAAAGGGAGTCCATCCTTCACCTCCGACGTGTCACTGGGACAGAGTTCGGGGAAGTGACAAAATCGGCTTGTGAAAACTTGAGGCTTATGGGTGCTTTTTGAGTAAAAGGTTATATCTTGATATTTAATCCAGGAAAAGAGAGTAGAACATTAAATGTATGTGTATTTTTGAATAATAAATATGTAATTATTATCTATTACTGATGTGTGTTAAGCAATAAATACATTCTATTAAATATTTAATAATGGAGGACAAATAAAGGACAAACAGGCGAGTAATAGCAGTGCACAAAAAGGGACCATGTTCTGCGTTTCTTTTCCTTTTTACGTCAATATTAATGATCTGATGTCCCGTTGATCAACGTAGAGGTCTAATAATAACCGGAGCACCAAAAAACCACTGACATGTCTCCACACTTGTCCAGTGATCAGACCGTGTTAATGTCTGCTACGTTCCATCCCAACAGCTGCTCCTAACTTCCCTATTCGTCCCATAGATGGTGTTTGATGTGTAATTTTCTGGAGCGGCGTCTGAAAGTTGTCAAGTTAAAATCACGTGAGATGTCTCATTAGTCCTTAAATATCAAGCCGTTAAAGGAAGCGTGTTTTTCCATCCTTTGAAGCGCGTCTGCCGTTTTTCACAAAAGTCAGCTCTGAACTTCAGCCCCTGCTTGAATTATTGAATTTACATTCGATTTAATTTATTGCGTCCCTCTACAAGCAATTAAAAGTTTCAACGTTTGTGTTTCCTCACTTGATTGTGTTGCACTAAAGCCCCTCCAGATTTCCAGCGGGGGTGTAATTAGTTATGTTGCGCCGGGTGTCAGTACCAGGCTTGGTCTGTCTCGCTCAGCTTCCACTCCTGACGGCGAGTCAATCACGGGCCTAATTAAAGCTTTTTAATTATTATTCGTTCTTGAGAGAGCTTAATTTGAACCCTCCCCGTTAAATTTTACGAGCTGCTGGAAACCCGAGACTTTTCTCTTTTTATTTTATGAAGCCGACGCTGCAGGCTCAGCGAACAGAGAGACAGAGAGACAGACAGGTACACAGAAAGTTGGCAGTCAAGGTACGCCAGCAGACGGAGCACTGAAAACGTAGACACACACATACACTCACAAAAGGCTTTTTTTTTTTTTTTTTTTTTTTTTTTTTTTTTTTTTTTTTTTTAAACTGCACAGTGAATCTGAACTTTCGGCAGCTGGAAACAAGACCGGTCTCTCTCTCTCACTCTCACTCTCTCTCTCTCACTCTCTCTCTCTCACTCACATTCTGTCTCTCTGTCTACATTGTTTACTGCTTAGTTCTCCGGTCCACATTGCTTCAGGTACCAGTAGTAGGTACTCAGGAGATAGAGGGATTACAGCGCTGTTGCTGAGGGGATAACAGTTTCATTTTACACATGTCAGTGATTTGGATGTGAGGAAAGTGTGACAACACAGGGCTGATGTTTAATAAATCACTCTCTAATTATACTTTATTGGTATTAACTAGGGTGGCACGATCGGCGAGGGCGTTTCTGTGTGGGGTTTGCATGTTTTCCCCATGCCCGCGTGGGTCTCCTCTGGGTACTCCGGTTTCCTCCCACAGTCCAAAGTCTTGCCCTGTGATGTCTGGCGAGCTGTTCAGGGTGTACTCTACCCTCACCTCAGCTGAGACGGGCACCGTGTAGGATTAAGCAGTTCGGCGAATGAGTGATGTTACCTATGAACTTCAGTCTCACTCATCAGTGTTTTAGAATTTTCTTCAACCCAAACATGATGTGCCTGCAGAACTACAGCTCTGTTCTTAGGCTCAGTTTGAGTCTTATTCGATTCATTCCTCTAGATGAGTCGATTCTGAGTCGAATCATTTTCTGTTCACTCAAAGATATCAAACGGGCTTCACTAAACTGCTCTCGAACCGGGTATTTGGGTCTGCACCCGAACGTGCTCACTATGTGCTCACCATGTAAGGAACTCTCAGAACTAGGGATTTCACACTTACCAATTTTTACTGTTCAACAAGCTAAAAAATAATAAAGCAGTCGACTAATGGTTATGTAACGAAAGGCAAACGAAGAAAGGTTCTTCTGAACAATGAAAACTGTGCTTGGAGTTGCAGAGACTTCATAAAGGGAAAATCACTAATGCTAATATGCCTCAATGCAGTGTGTTGCAGGCTGATGCTAGCACTACGGCTAGTGCTCGCTGCTAGCAGAGGATGTTCCATTTTCAGATGGCAGAGCATCGCTGAGGTGTTCTTGTCGTATTTTGTCATCTTCAGTAAAGCACTTCCATACAGATGAATGTCGGGCTTGTTTATTTGCAGCCTTTTGCCGTGCCACGGCCGTTTTGTCCATGATTAGTCGACTGTTGTTACCTGTGGTAAAGGTAGATGACTGGTTAATTAGCTAGTGAAACTTCTAGCCAGAGCTCTGTTCAAACACTCAGCACAAATCAAGAAACTCATTCATGTATTGATTGTGTGTGTTCGTTCCTGTAAAAAAATTCTCATCTGACTTTAAAGTTTATTTTCCACTGATCTACTGTGAGACTTCACTAAACACCTCACACTGTGCCGGTAGTGATAAAACCAGAACTGATTCTGAGCTTGTTTTTAGCTCCCGCCCCTCTGGAGCTATAGGAATGGGTTTTCTGTCTGTCCATCAGGCTGTTTATCAGCCACACTTTAGTTTCTGGTCATTTACTTGCCGTGTGCTGAAGCTGGGGCTTTCAAACGTGCTATGCTTGTTCTCTATTGGCATATTATGAAATGGTCTTTTTGGCGGGAGCACCTGGGCCCCTGTGGTCCATTTTTTTTTCTTTTCTTCTTTTTTTTTCTTTTTTTTTTCGGTGGAGCGCCTTAACATTAACTGCTTTGACATGATGTAAATGGACAAATCTCTAAGCCATTTTTATGCACTCAGATTTAAATAATGTTAGATGTACTTTGTCTATTTGCTGTCTTTTTATTGTTTTTTTAATTTTAAATTTTTTTGCTATGTTTCAACAAAGTTTTTTTTTGGATATCGTTGCGCACTGATCAAAAATATATGGTGTGTGTGTGTGTGTGTGTGTGTGTGTGTGTGTATATATATATATATATATATATATATATATATATATATATATA
>JBCNYG010000001.1:52965012-52986360 GCA_039654305.1 Porochilus rendahli | reverse complement strand
ATACATATACACATACATATTTACATATACACACATACATATATACATACATACACACATCCTCTTAGGTTAACTAGCGTTTACAGGGCACATAAACATTTAGAAATGAGCTAGTATTACTAGGGACGATCGTAAACAAGTATAAATAAATTGCGAGTCATTCTGTCAAGTTAGCTTACTTAAAAGCTAGTAACAGCAGAGGAAGTTTAGAAACATTTATAGATGAATTTTCTCAGAAATCATACCAGGTGGTTAGCAAGCATTAACAGGGAGGATGATAAACAATCATCAACAAAAGACTCGCTGACTGGGATTAGCGGGGTAGGTAATCGATAATTTATGAAGAAATTTCCTCAGAAATCATGTCAAGGAAATTCCTAATTTTAATTTTTATATATATATTAAAATTAGGAAGGAAGATAATAATGTTAACGGATGAATTCTTTAAAATATCACGACGGGAGCTAGCAAGCGTTAGCAAGGAAATATGAACATTCATGAATACATTTTCAGAATTCTATCAGGTAAAATATAAGCATCTATGATTGAATTCTCTCAGAAATCCTGTCAGGTTAGTTTGCCAGCTAGGCTTAGCACATCGGGGCAGTGGTGTCCCAGTGAGAGGGTGCTGGATTCCTGACCTCAAGATCGGGGGTTCAGTATATTCACCTACAAATCCTTTCAGGTCATCTAGTATTAACAGAGAGGATTATAGAAAAATTCTGTTTGGTTTCTGTTAGCTGCTAGCTTTAACAAGAAATATACAACTTACACAATAAATCCGGCCAGATTATTTAGTGTTAACGGGGAGGATAATTAGCATTAGCATGAGAAACGTTGTCAGATTAGCCATAATTAGAGATGATCTGAAAGAAATACATTCGCTAATAATCCTGTTTTGTGGTCATTTCATATTTTAGTCGAGTTACAGAGCTAGGACGCTGTTATCAGGTTAAAATAATGAGCATTTGTATAATAATGCATAGAGAAAAATACATAAGGACTTTTCTTTCTTTGAAAAGGTTAATTTGTGATCAGGATGTTCAAAGAGATTTCACACACAGCAAAAAAACAAAAAAAAAGTCTTACATAATGTGGTGATATAACAGAATCTGCTTTACGGTCATTGTTACAATCACACACACACACACGTTTGTACAGTACAATGAAATGCTTTCTTCACATACTCTCAGTTGGAAATAATCTGGGGTCAGAGCACAGAGTTGGAGCGCAGGGTCAGGCCTGGTATGGAGCTCTGGGGGTGGTAGGGGTGAAGGGTGTTGCTCAAGGGCCCTACAATGTCTCTAAGGGATTTAAACTTCCTACGCTCCAGTTACTAGCACACAACCTTATTCACTGACCTACCATAGTGCCTTCGGGAATACCCACAACCGAGTGAACTGATTTTCCCGTACATCTCAGCAGTGCTGTGTTCGTTCCTTTTTTTGTTTTGTATGTCGGTTTGTTTTAATTATTGGATCCAAAACCAGACACTGTATTAGAGAAACATCCTGTAAAATCTTTATCTCTTTAGTAACCGTGACAGCTAGAAGTTAGGATCGTAGGAAGTTACAAGAGGACAAAAGATAATAAAGAAGAACAATGCCTAAGTCCTTTATCTTATCTCAACTCTAGATAGGAAATGAGGAAGACAGGAGCATCCTACCCCACCAAAATCTGCTGAAAAAGTGGCCTCATCAGCAGCTGGGACATCACCGCTGAGTGTAAATCAAATCACAGGGTTATGTTAATGTCTCTTTAATATGTTAGTGAGGTTGGTGAGATGTTTTTAGTAACAACTCGCTCACTGGGACTTAGAAGACGATGCTTATTATTAATTACGAAAAGACTGAATATATACTCAATACTGACTGATATGAAATAGAAAGATTATAATAATTATAACATAATAATAAGAATGATGATGATGGGCAACACAGTGGAGTAGTGGTTAGCACGTTCGCCTCGGGGAAAGAAGGTCCTGGGTTTGATTCCCCGGCTCAGTTGTTTCTATGTGGACCTGGCATGTTCTCCCCATGCTTGCATGGATTCCTCCTGGGTACTCCGGTTTCATTCCACTGTCCAAAGACATGCAAATTAGGCTAATTGGCTGTCAAAAAATTGATCAAAAAAATCAAAGCATATATGCTTCAACTGTAATTATTATTGTGGGTTTTAAGCCAAGCTCTATACCAGGGCTATTCAATTAATTTGGAATAAGGGTCAGGTCATGAAAACAATCCTAAATGAGGGGAGGAGAGCAGATACCTCGAAAGGTGATTAGGCCACTATAGCAGGTTGTGACACAGGGAGGCGGGGCAAACAAATTTGAATTTTTTAGATTCGAGCGTTAAAACCAATTTGAATAAAGTAATAATACAAAGAACAAAGGTGTTGTCAAGATACTGGGCAGAGGGTGGAAAAATCATATTTCTCTTGAAACAATAGACTTGGATTTATGGCGTTTTGGAAAAGACCTCTTCATATATTGTATTTTGTAAATACATGAGAACATTAGTATATTGGGCCTATATGTATTGATATAATACAAAGTATTTCTACATTCAAATGATAAACAATACCCCACGCTGAGTAATCAATCCAGGTGAGCCGTATCACAGACATTTAGAATTGAACTAACAGACAACAACCACTTCACACAACTGTACCAACAAAAAACATACTATTATTATTCATAATGGTGAATAATAATAATAATAACAATATTAAGAAGAAGAAGAGAATTAAGTGAATATCGAGAAAGAAAAGCAAGGCTTTGAAGAGAAAGAGGAAAAAGAAAAAAGAAAATAATAAGACAGAAAGGTTATTATAAATAAATAATATATATTATAATACGAAAAAGATAATGTAAACATCAACACACGGGCATAATACTTTAGGTTCAACCTCTTCATAAATCAATCGGCAGGAAGAGCATGCTTTTTAAAGTGCTAGTAAAAAGTAGCTCTGTGTGTGTGTGTGTGTGTGTGTGTACGCACATGTGTGCGTGACCTGCATATGCACAGAGATTAAACTGGCAGTTTTAAACGGCCTTTAAAACTGAAGTAATGTCTTAGGCACACGTAATGCTTTTGGTCTTCTGATTTGAAAAACGAATTTCCCAATGAGGTGGACAGCGTTTAAGAGCCAAGAATTTGGTGAACACTGATATAAATTATTTTGCTGTACTGTAAAAAGTGTTTAAAGAGTCAAGATTTAAAAAATGATTTTAAAAAGTTCTACTTTGTATTGACCCCTATGGAGCGATTCACGGTACAGCTGTCAATCAGAGGCTCGACATTTCACTTCAAAAGTTACATGGTCAGAACCAGCACACATTTTCCTCTGTTTTGATGTAAAACTGATTGATGTGGAGTAAAAAATCATGGAGGTAAGAGCGAGTTTAAAAAAGCGTTTTCCAAGATAATCGTCTCTTTTCTCACACTCTAATGATGATATCCGTCCACTCTAGTCCAGAACATTCCACACAATAGACACCCTTTATGAATACACAAACTGACTCAGAAACCCTTATGACACTTGATCAAAGAGATTAAGAGAACATCCTAAAAGGTAGCAAAAAGCCGTTTTGACCATTAAAATGTTGACTTCCATGTCTACGCTTTAAAAGTTCAACCTAGTTTCTATGTGAACGTATGGCTTCTTGGCGAGGCATTAAAGTGAGGTGAGTTTCATGATCGATTGTCAATCTCTCCCCATTCATTTCAATGGGATACTTTGGAGTGGTTTTTGGCTAATTGTGTTGCCATGGAAATATGAAATGCCAACAAAAGTAATAGCACACAGAGCGGCACAGAGACACACATATTGGTATACACATTGCGCTGGTGCACTTTGCGCTTCGCATTAATCGCGATGGAAGAAAAAGAATAATAAAGATCCCCATTTTTCTGGGTGAATAGTAACATGAGTCTGCTCTTAAGTGCAGCCCCATACTGATTATCACTCATCCATCCACTATCCATATCGCTTCTCCATCAGGCTTGCAGGCGAACCTGGAGCCTGGAGCTGACTCTGGGATGAGAGGCAGGGTACACCCTGAAGTGGTCATCAACCCATCAAAAACATCTATTCACATTCACATGGGTTAATTAGAGAACGGTTGACCAAACACACATGACCTTGGACTGTTGGAGGAAACCAGAGAACCCTGAAGAAACCCATGCAAGCACAGGAGAATCATTATTATTATTATTATTATCATTAGCTATTATCATGCTGGTAATATTTAAATCTGACTACGATTATATGTTTAAATAAACTTTACCCAGAATCATGGAGACGGTTTTCATAAGACCCACAAGCGCATCGTTCTGCCTGGTGTTGAGTGCGTACGGCACCATTTTTATGCAATGCCGGCGAACGTGGATGAAGATGCGGGTATATATGGCCACCATGATGGAGAAAGTTATGAGGTTGAGTACAGCCCAGAACACCAGGAAGCTGCGGGAATAGAGCGGCGCCACGGTCGAGCAGGACTTAAGGTCACACACACAGTTCCAGCCCATGGTGGGGACGAAGCCCATGATGATGGCTATGACCCAGATACCTATGATGAACAGCACCACACGTCGGTTGGACATGGTGCTGTGTAGCTGCATGGCAAAGATGCTCTGGTGTCTCTCCCATGCCACGGCCAGAAGGTTGACCACAGACGCCGTTAAACTCATCTCGATCAGCGCTCCTCGCACAAACCATTGATTCTGGGTGAGCCCGATGGTCCACGGCCCCGTGTGGAAGATCAGGTTGAGGTAGGAGATGCCGGCGAACAGGTCGGCCGCCGCCATGTTGCCTAACAGGTAATAGATGGGAAAGTGGTAGCGCCGATTCACGATGATGGCCACCATCACCAGCATGTTGGCGAGGAGGATGAAGATGCACACAGGGACTCCGAGTCCCACCACCACGAAGTCCCTCGTCTTCCATTCTGAGCTGATGCTCTTGTTTGCACTCTGATAGAAAGATGAGACGTTCCTCTCACTTCCACTGCAGTCTGAATACGCCATTGGACAAGAAATTTAAGGTGTCGTCTGCTAGAATCCAATTTCCTGTGGGAGTAAGTCACCTCCCATCGGGGACATCCAGTCAAACGGTCCTCAAGGTGGAGCTGGTTTCTGAGCTGGGAAAAAAAAAAGCATAGTGAGAATCAGGATTTGAATATTGATTAGCTGGACAGGAATTAAAGTGGGTTACCTCCAGTGTATCAAAATCCTATACTTGTACATGTTACCTTGGGCCTTGATGACATCATTCGAAGTCTCAGTTTTCCCCAAAAATGCAGGTCACAATATTTAAAATCGATCAGCCTGACATTTTACACACGGAAAGAAGGTAATCATTCACTTTCTGAACCGCTTAGTCCTCAGGGTTACAGGGAGGCACAAGCATGGGGACACAAGCATGGGGAGAACATGCAAACTCCACACAGAAATACCGGGACTGAAACCCGCCCTCTTTCTGTGACGTGAACATACTAACCACAAGAATGATTTCCTCAAGATTTGTGCAGTAAGTGTGAGAATAAAATACAATACAAATTCTAATTAGAAGCTAGTTTCATCTTTCACGATTCACCTGTTAACAAGAAAGTAGGATCGACTTATGTTAGGAAATATTACAATATCCAACCACTTTCTCTGCAAAGAAAAACATAAAATATTACCGCTGAAATACTTTAGGAGGGCGGTACAGTGGTGCAATAGTTCACGTCCGCCTCACAGCATGTTTGCATGTTCTCCCTGTGCTTGCGTGGGTTTCCTCTGGGTACTACAGTTTCTTCCTACAGTCAAAAGGCTGATTAGCGCTTCCAAATTGCCCCTATAGGAGTGAGTGTGAATGCTTACATGCGTGTTGGCTCTGCAATAGTCTGGTGAGCTGTTCAGGGTGTACCCTGCCCTCGTCCAAAATTGGCTGAGATGGGCAGCAGCCTCCCCGCGACCCTACTTAGGATTAAGCAGCATAGAAAATGAATGAATGAATAAATAGCATCTTTGAAGAAACTGGAATGAAAAAATATTGTAAATGTTAATAATGCTGTTTGTGCAAAGCTACTCTGATATATCCTCCCATCAGTGTCATTCGACATTAAAAATTCACTGTCAATATATGGATGCTGTTTAACACCTGAACACTTTATATCAAATTCAACCGTAGGGTTTTTTATTTAATCAGGGTTCTGGCTCTGGCTCTGGACCCATTGTGACCTTGACAAGGATAAAGCTTGTTAAAAAAAGATATACTTTTTTAAGATTATGGATGTACAGATCTCATACTAGAGCCTCAGCGTCACATATCTGGAATTACTTGAGGGTTTATTTTGTTTTTTTTTTCCTTCCAGGGGTCAACTGGCGTTATCCCTTAAGTGTTCTGCACACTTCTGTCAGAATCCATGAGAGCCAGGAGGGTGTGGCTTAACCGTGGGTCAAGTGCTGGATCAATTCGATCGCTGCAACCATGAGGACATCATTGAGGCATACATGGCCAACCAGATGTTACCGTAGATTTCCATCGAGGTACAAATGTACATGGATCAGCGACAGCCCTGTAAGTATCGCAGTTACTGCCCGTAGACGTGAAGAGTGATGTTTGCGTTTGCGTCTCACGTTTCTCAGACAAGCCCATATTTCCTTCATCCTTTTTTTTTTGTGAGAGACCACCCAGAAAATCCCCCAGAATGCTCATGGAAAGGCCACAGTAATCCCGGCAACAGTTCCCGATGTATTAACTGGCTACATGAGGCCTTATCTTAAATATAGTACTGGGATTGTGTATGGGGCTGAAACACTGAATTAGATTCGGATACAATTCACAGATTATTTTATGCTAAGTGAAACAACAGATGTTGTATGCAAATAGGACAGAGAATCTGATCAGTATCTGAGTAGTAACAGGTCCCAGATAATACTCAGAGCATAGATATCAGTCCTACATCAAAGTCAACCCCAGCGACACACTAACACAGGCCACTAAACGAATACAGATGTGGCTGGAACGAAAAGGAAATGTGAAAGAGATGGAAACCTTAAAACAAAACCACCGCACTGATGGGGTTTACACTATCAACCTACAGCAGCTCGTAATAATTACACTGAGCTCTTAACTTACACCGAACCTCAGAAGAAAGAGACGGAAACACATGAACAATCCTCAGGCGGAAAAGAACTCCAGTCATGTCAGGGGTGTAATGCAAGGCAGTTATGTAATGAACTGACGTGTAGCTGAGCCCTTGAGTGGCGGGAAATGTCTGAATTCTCTCAGGCAACAAAGTTAGATACACTCGCTTGTGTACGAACATTTGGAAAGAAAGCAAAAGTACAACTGGGCACAGTACCTGTTCCTCTGGAATGGGGAACATGAAATTCATTATTTCTCTATAATACCTCTTAAATTTCTCATATACCTCTTAAAAATTACACAAAAATTCTCTGAGACTATTTTTATCTCAAGGAATTCCTTGAGCTCCTCATATAAATGTAAAACAATGTGTGGGTTATATGGGGAACAATATTAATCAATATCATAAGTGTTTCTTCGTAGTGTTTACAAAACTCAATTAATATCGTAAGTCAAACTTGCAATGTTTTTCTGTTTAAGACGACCCAGTAGGAAATGATCATGCTGCGAACAAATAGATTTTCAGGATCAGGTGTCTAAAAACACCCACATACACCCACCCGCACGCTTATAAGATGATGAGTTGTTATGAGAATCGTGTGTGAGCTTGAGCTCCTGCAAACAACTCAACCAGCAAAGTGGTTAAAAGGCAGGGTGGGTACTTTTTTGTGTACATTTTTATTTTGTTATATTCCTAAAATTCTTCTTACATTCTGACAGAATGGAATAAATCAAATTATCTGACTATCAAAAGAGGAAAAAAATCCATCATCTTCGGGAGTCGGAGCGCTGAAAAAACTCATCCAAACGTTTCATTGAGTACAAATAAAACAAGGTAGTGGTCTAGCTGCTGATCCACCCACATTTATACATGTACCAAACTACACAATAACAATATAGCTAAAATACTTTATAGAGTATGCACTGGTCACATGATAACACTATCTCAAGATAACGCAGGATAATGAACATTACCTTCCCCTCAAACTGCTGGATCAAAACAAAGTGCCAAAACAAAACGGTGGACAAAAACTTATAGTATGTGATGCTCGCTGGTTCTGACACATGGCCAGTCCAATGGTGTAAAAGAAATAAATAAAAAATATAAAACAATGGTCATTGTGATACGTAGTGGCGTTCCATCTCTGGGATTTTATTAATTCATTCGTTTTTGAACCGCTCAATGCTAATTAGTGTCGCGGGGAGGCTGGCGCCCATCTCTGCTGACTCTGGGCAAGGGCAGAGTCCACCCTGGACAGCTCGCCAGGCTATCACAGGGCAGAACCACGCACCATCAAACGCCTGCCTGAAACTTATGCTTCGGTATGGTACAGACACAGTAACTTGGACGTCATCTGCGCTAAAAAATCTTAAAAAATTCCCTGCATCTAGACAATAATCTGGATCACTGCCAACATTTTATCAATTGTTTCTTGTATCATTTGTGACTCATCCTGAAAATTCTGCCTACTGAGCTCATGTTTCCGTCAATCCATTTCACTTTCATTTAATCAAAAGTTTTGTTTTGTTTTAAATTTATACATGGGCTATATTTATTTATTAATATTTAAGATATAGTGAGCCTGTAGTACATTCTATTTACAGAATTAAACCTCTATTTGTAGAGGGATTTTGTGTATAAAAAATACAACAATTTTTGCACTAGTTATCATTCGAGTTATTACTTTTTTTAATTTTTTTATCAAGTCATTTTTTATACAATAAATATAGAGCATCATTCTGATTTGAAACAACTGGTGACAAGAATGTATGACTAAACCTGTCTCACAAATCCGTGTATAAATCCATAACCACTGCCACTGCTCATAAACACACACACACACACCCACGGAAGAATTTCACTCTCAGCTCAAATGTAGGAGAAGAACTGAAGTGCACTAACGTGGTTCTGGTTTTTCCGGTTTTTCCGAGCAGCACACCAAGAGGTGTTGGCTTGCAATAAAAAGCAGAAAACCTTGAGGTGCCAAAAAAGAAGGGAAAAAAGAAAGTAAGAAAGAAACAAAGTAAGAAAGAAAGAAAAAAAAAAAAAAGAAAGGGGGAGGGGGGTGTTAACAAACACAACCCAAACCTTTTGCACAACACGTTTCAACTCCTCTGACCACATGACAGCCATGATGATGGAAGTAAATGTTCATTCTAACCTTGTGCACCCTTTCATCATCATCATCATCATCATTATTATTCAGCGTTCAGATTCTGAAGCGTTTAATCCTAATGAGTGTCGCAGGGAGACTGGAGCCCATGGCAGCCGACTCTGGGCGAGGGCAGAGTCCACCCTGTACAGCTCCCCAGCTCAGAAACACGCAGCCGACTCTTTACAAAAGTCAGCAATGGTTCCTTTACATTTCTCTCACCACAGACAGTCAGAGACATGGCTGGCCTTTGATAACCCAGTTAGCTGCCCCGGGGGTGGACAGTGATAACCCGGTAAGAGTGGGGCTTGAACCCTCAACCGTGGGGTCAGTAATCCAGCACCGGGCCATCACTACCCCGTATTATTACTATTACAACTACTACTATTATTATTATTACTATTATTATTATTATCGTTAGCATTATTTTTGTTATTGTTGTTGTTGTTATAACGATGGTACTTTGAGCTCGCGCCTTGCACTCGTTCCTGATTGGAAACACGGAAGAAGAATTTCCTTCCGTTTATTTTAATTCTTTTTTTTTTTTAACCCAACACAAAAGCTTTCCGTAATGTGCGCAGAAAGTATCGCGTCACTCACCTACCGGTAAATGTGTTTCCGTCCAAATCAATCCAGAAATGGAGGTCTGGAAGCGACAGCGGGAGAGAGGGAGAGAGGGAGTGTGAGGAAGAGAGAGAGAGAGAGAGACAGAGAGTACTCGCTCAGTGACAGAGTCTCCACAACTCCAGCTCCGCTCTGCGCCTCTTAACCTGTGATGCGCCTTTTCCTGCTCTCTGATTGGCTGGGATTCATTCCGGCGTCATCACTTTTTCTCACCACACACACACACACACACACACACACACACACACACACACACACACATCACTTTAATTCCACATTTAAATACTGAACAGTGATTCTGGGTCCTTTAAGAACTAAAGTTTATGTTTATTTAGATATTCAAAAACAAATAATTATATTGTTTGTTTAATTGTTTAGTAGTTTAAAATTCAGGACTGTATAATACTTGAGTAACTCTTCTTTGTTTCTACACTCGCAGTAATGTGAAGTCATGTAAATGAAGTCCATTACTGTAAATTTGGAGTATAATAATAATAAGGCTATTTGTACCCCTTAAATACTTACTGGGAACAGATAGATACATTTCTGGCACTTTCAGGTTCAAACGCCCCAGGGGGTACATATAATATAATTTGTTCCCTGGAAGAGAGAAATGGACTTCTACTGTACCTTTCCAGTGTATATTATATTTGTATGATAATTTAATCACTTTTATGCATTTTTAAATAATACTATAATTTATAGTTGTATATTATATTATGTATTGTTTAATATTCATTCATTCATTTATTCATTCATTTTCTGAACTTGCTTTCTAAATCATTTTAGGGTTGTAGGAAGGCTGTAGCCTATCTCAGCCAACTGTGGATGAAGGCGGGGTACACCCTGAACAGCTCAACGGGGCCAATACACACACACACCAATTTGGAACAGCCAGTTAGCCTAATGTGCATGTCTTTGGACTGTTGGAGGAAACCAGAGTACGCGGAGAAAACCCACGCAAACACGAAGAGAACATGCCTACTACACACAGGAGCACCCTTGCCGAGCCCTGGACTCGAACCCTCCTCGCTTTGAGGCGGATGTGCAAACCACTGCACGACCATTCCGCCCTAAGTTAATGTTGACAAAATCAAAACTCTATAAAAATCTGCACTTTATGTGTTGAAGGGGCCTCAAACCGCCATCTACTGGTTAAAATCATTCATACCCTTGCAAGGCTGATGATATCGTAAATTAAACCACCCGAGTCTTCTGTGCGGGTCATTACATTTTTAGATGTAAAAAAGAAAAGATGTTAACGCAGGCTAACCAGAGGTATAAGGCCCAGTTCAGAGCTGGTACAGGTATTGGTTGGTTGGATAGATGGGTGGAGTTAAGAGGGGGATTCCATTTTAGGCAATATAACCGCTGTCTGAAGTCAGAAATAAAACCAGGACTCACTGCGAAATATTTGGTCAGTGCTACGTTTACATGACTTTTAGTGGGCGCAATACTATTAGTGTTAACGGTGATGGAAATGGCGTGGGGGTAAAAACTGTTTGCCAAGCAAACACCTAATGGACAGTAAACCCTCAGTGTTTAAATTTTCTTTTTAAAATATATATGTAAAATACATTCCTTTTTTGAAGGAAGTGAAAAGAAACTAGAGAACCCAGAGGAAACCCACGTGGACATGGAAAAGAAATGTAGAGCTGTGCTCAGACAATAATCCAAACTGGGAAAGCCTGGAGCTATGAGACGTTTGCGTGTTATGACGCCCTAAAAGGATGCACAGACACAAACACGGCTGTCTTCAGGATCTGTTGTAATCATGCTTGACCGGGCTTGTAGTCTGCTGTGGCTGTTGCTGCTTGTTATGTGAATCTCGCTCTGTAAAAGTGCAGAACTGAAAACACTGCGCTCTCCTGTGCTGATAAACTCTAATATTTCATGCAGGGGCATGAACGTGTTTATGTAGAAACTTCCTGAAGATTGAAGCCTGCACCTTTTCAGCTCCCTTCAGTGATTTAATATAATTGGGACAATAATACAAACAAAGCCTTAAAGCCAAACATCTGTACAACTATACCTGTTGTATTATATCACTGAACTGTTAAATGTGTCCAGGATTCATTCAACAGCAAATAAAAAAAGGACCTGAATTGTGTCCACCTCAATCACACCATCATGACATTTCTGCTATTGTTCTTTATCTTAACACAACAAAGTGCTCACAAAGCTCGGAAACAGTGCAGAGAGTGTCAGAGAGCTTACTTTCAGTTTACTTTGCACACTTTTGGTATCTCGGGTGTAGGTTTTGGACAAACCTTGAGACGATGCAGTGCTTAGTGAATGCGCCGTGTTATTATCTCACGTGGAACATGTGGACGTGACAGAACTGGGAACAGGGATCGAAAGAGAGAACCAAACACAGGTTTATGGATCTGTGAATTCTGTAAGTAGGACTTAAGCAAAACAAAGGAAAAAGAAACAATTCTTTGTTAAGAGGGTGATCACACTAGAGGTGCGACAGAAAAGCGACTTATGTAAATCAATTTCTTTTTTGACTTTTTTTTTTGCAAATTTTGAAATTCGCGCCAAGATGTTTTGCAACTCCACATGTAAGCAAATGTTTTGCGGCCTATATACATATATGGCACAAAAGCCGCAAGCAGTATTTTTGTGACTGATTTTAAAGTAATTTGCGATAAGTTTGCAAATGTTTGGAGGAAAAAAGCATGTAAAGCATCTCATGTAAATCAGTGGCGTATTGCTTTTTTTTGGTCTCAAACCATTTCCTTTTATTTAGACGTTATTAGCATGAAAAAAATGCTAATAAAAATACAAATGATTACAAAATCTTTTAAATATGGCTGATACCAGCAAGTCTTTAATTTTCTGTTCGGAGGTCTCACTTTTCTTTGTGAATGAAAAACTAATAATTTGCACCCAAAACAACAGCTCTGCGTGTGATGTATGTGTGAGAATGTGTGTTTATCCGAACCGTTGTATCTTTTATTTGGATTGCTGGGAGGATGGAGCCCATTCCAGGCAACTCAGGGCGAAAGCAGGGTACACCCTGAGCACCTCACTAGACCACTGCAGGGCCATCACAAACACACGCATTCACACTCGAACCTAGAGAAGATCCACTTTTTTTAAACCATGGTTTATTATTGAAGGAGTGGGGGCCGGTGGTGTGGTGGTTAGGTTGCTGGCCTCATGATCGAGAGGTTGTGGGCTCGAATCCTTGTTAGACCCCCACTGTGCTAAGACCCCTGGGCCAGGTCTTTACCACAAGTGTGTCCAATCAGCAGTATAAATGGGTACCAGTAAAATGGACCAGCGTCCCATCCAGGAGGAGTTGAACTCCTGGTCACTTCATGCTACAGAAACCGGAGATAAGCACTGGCCTGATGAACCAGTAGGCCCGGGGGTAAAAGCCCAAAAGACTTACCTTGCCTACCGTACCATTATTGAAGGAGTGGTGTGGAGTAGTATACTCGTCAGCGTGACTCTGGGAATTATTAAACAAGCGCAGTTAGCTGAGTGTCAACACGTAGGCATGTCGTTTCCTGGCCATAAAAACTGATAAAGTATCTCGGAATGTCTATAAAAGAGGGGTATAAAATATATACACATGACTAATCTACTAATTATTAACAGTGCAGGCTAATTAAATCTGAATAAAACCACGACTCTAATCATTTCTGATAATTAGGAATAAAAGGAAAGCTCCAAATCCGCAATGTCTATGAACTGATGCTTTCATATAACTTATCACTTCTTGTTCATTGTTTTTAGTGACACATTTCTGAAAGGTTCTGCTTTTTCTGTGTGCTGTTTGATGTAGAAACTTCCTTTTCCTTAATGCTAGTAAAAGACCCTTCACCAGACTGTAGGTCTCTGCGGTTTCTGCTTTTACCCTGAAGCTCAACAGCCATTCTGAACCTTTTTGTTTAACGATGAGATGGTTCAGTTGAACAAGCTGCCGAACATGGTTCGACTCCTCAGCACCCTTTTTTTCAGTCATGTTACAGACATGTCCTCAAGGGTCTTATTGAACCACCTCGTCTGTACTGCTCAGAAACACAAGAATGCCAAAATTCATGGCTGAACCAGATTATAATACAAAATTCTTTTGTTGTGGGCGAATATCACTACAAACTCTTCGTAAAAGAACAATCAAGCCACTTGTTTTTACAAGATGGAGGAACCTGAATGAAAAATTCATCCGTCTCTATTCAACTCTCCAGGTCGTGAAAGGTAATGTCAGCTTGGTCATAATGAAAGCACCTAGAATGATATGAAGAATTAGGCTCAGACTGTACATTCGTACAGATAATCAGTGACCGCGTCATGTCATGTGTGTACACAGAGTTGTACTCCATTTGGACTGATATTTTTCACACAGGACCATAACATGTCATCCGCAGTGATTGAGAAGGCGTATGCGACATACATTTGCAAAATCGACACGGTGCATCAGGTGATGATATCTCATATTCAGACGATATGTGGGTCACTAACCATGCTGTCAAAATATCACACCCACCATGCACGGTTCACCAGTATGCGTCAAATTACTCCGCTTTAAGCTTCTTCTTCTGTGGTTCTCCTCGTTTCCTGTGAGTGCATAAACAACAGTGGTTTTGTCTCAGAACAGTCATATAAGAATATAATTTCTGATTCATGCTTCATGCTGTACTTCTGTTTTCTTCTTCTCTGTACCTCCTCCTGTTTCCTTGAATTTCTTTGTTAAGGTCGTATTAAAAGAGTCACACACAAACCTATTTTTTGGAAATGGGTCACTCAGTCCAGTATCAAATTATTAGAAGACTAATAAGATATCAACAACTCTGCCTAGATGTTGATTCACATTTCACATGGTTCGCCATGGACGACACGGTGGCGTAGGGGTTCACACATCCTCCTCAACCCAGGAAGGTACTGGGTTCGAGGTCCTGGGCTCAGTAAGGGCATTTATATGTGGAGTTTGCACGTTCTCTCCATGCATGTGTGGGTTTCCTCCGCGTACTCCGGTTTCCTTCCACAGTCCAAAGACATGCGTATTAGGCTAACTGGCTGTTCCGAATTGCCCCTAGTTGTTAGTGGCAATGGCTGTTTGTGCATGTGTGTTGGCCCTGCAATATTGACGAGCTGTTAAGGGGTGTACCCATAGCAAGATGAGATCGGCTCCAGCCTCCTCTAGCACTAGTAGGATTAAGCAGTTCAGCAAATAAATGAATGAATGTTTCTGATAATACATAATACATGATATCATGAAAAGTTTGGGTTTCTATGCTGATTATAATTTGATAGTCATTGCACACTATATGAGGCGGAACAGTGGCATGATGGTTAGCATGACTGCCTCACAGCAAGAAGGCCTGGGTTTGATTCCTGGGCTCGGGGCGTTCCAGTTTATCCCAGAGGTGGTCAGTTGTAGTCAGGGGTCTGCTCACGAGGACACTTAAGTTCTTCCACTCCAGACTTTTCATGAAGGTCACTTATGTTTCTGGTCTCCTAGTTCCAGTGAAGGAAAACAGTAATGCTGCAGCATGCAAACAGACATTTAATATAATTAAATCACAACCACATGGGATTAATGGTCAGATGATGGTCAGGTGATGGTGAGAGTCAACATACCTTACTTTTAGCCCCAAAGTGTATTTACTACTATGATGATATACCACAGTACAATGAGAGTAGAATCTCTCTCTCTCTCTCTCTCTCTCTCTCTCTCTCTCTCTCTCTCTCTCCCTCTCTCTGTCTGTGTTTTTGCTGAGGTACACATGCTTCTTCTGGGATTCCGATGATCCGGATTCTCCTGATCTCTGAGCCTCCCTGCGACCCTAATTAATGAATGGATATCAATTGCAAAAAGCACTATAAAAATAAAACTGAATTGATTTAAATGGATCAGAGTTGTGAACCAGTTGCATAATGAGACAGCAGAAACATGCAGCACGCAAATGCAAAGGAATTTAAACCAACCTCTACAGACTCGCAGATTTTTATCATGCAACAGAGCCATGAAGGGGTTTTTCTTTCGTTAGTTTAATTTATATCTGAACAGACACTGGGCCTCTGGCAAAAAACACGTTTGTAATCCGTAGTGCACAGTGAAGATTATGCACCACTGTTGTGTAAAAGGTCTCCTAATAAAAATAAGTAAATAATTACCTCTCTATAATTTTTTGGGTGAAATGTATTGAATAATGGTATTGTAGGCAATGAGAACCAAAAAATAATTCAGACTAGTATATCTAGGTAAAAGTATGAAAAATAATCAAAAACACTGAGAATACCAATTTTTCTAAAAAATGTGAAAAAAAATAATTTTTTTTACTTTTGCATAACATGAATTTCATCCATATGGAATGGTTTAGCGAGTGATTATACAGAAGTAATTTTTACTTGTTTTTATTAGGATCCCTTTTACACAAAACTGGTGTGTACAATCTTCACTGCACACTACTGTAAGTATCTCTAGAGCCCTCACTCTTGGGCGGAACAGTGGTTTAGTGCTTAGCACGATTGCCTCACAGCAAGAAGGTCCTGTGTTCGAGTCTGGGTTTTGGTTCTGGTGTTTCTCCCCGTGCTTGCGCGGGTTTCCTCCAGGCACTCTGGTTTCCTCCTACAGTCTGAAGACATGCAAAGTGTGAGTGTGAATGGTTGTGTGAATGGTTGTGTGTGTTGCCCTGTGATGGTCTGGTGAGCTGTTGAGGGGGTACCCCGCCTTCACCCAGAGTGGAATGAGACCCTAACAGGGCAGTGAATAAGGTAGAAATAAGGGTAGAATATCACCAGTAGTTCACATATTTTCTTCCTAGATGACATTTACTAACAATCTATTGGAGTTGAGTGGTTGTTGCGTGAGGCCTCATATTCCTCAAACTTCCCTCCAAGCACAGCAACAGGAAGCCGAGGTTTTCAATTTTTTTGGTTTGGCCTTATCGATTTTGAAATCTCCCACTCAGTTCCCTGAGCTGCACCACAGACACGCTGGTGTACAGATCGAAGCTACAAGCCGCTGCTTGTACAGTTTCCTGCGTCGCTCGTGCCCAGTCACTTCTGTAGTCTTTTCTCGGTACTCTGTTCATGAGGTGTTAACGTGGTGCAACACTTTTTTGGAAACCTTACATGAAAGGTAGATACGGTGTGCTACTGAGAGACAGACATGCGGTCATGAAAAAAATAATAATTAAAAGATTAGAACATTCTACAGGAAACTGCAGAATTTTTACTGAAGTATTTAAACAAGCACAAGTTTCCTCCTCTTTTCTTGACTTCATCACATATGACTTTTAGACGTTTTTCACGCCGACTCTTCGGGCTCTGTGGTAAGCACAACTTATTTTTTTCCAGTGATGTTTCTCGCTTTTCTCTGTAGACTTGACCTGTAGACAACCCCCGCAGAACAATGTTTGGGTTCCCACAGATACACAAACAGAAAGAAGTATGATCACCAGAAGTCAGTTTGTTGATTCATTATGAGTCAAAAATCTTCCTACTTACAACGGTGTGTGTGTGTGGGGGGGGGGTGTTGACGACTAAGGTAAGAGTGTGGGAGACACAGATAAACAAATAGAGAGACAGATGAAAGACAGAGAGAAAGAGCGAGAGAAAGAGGGACAGAGAGAATGGTAGAACGAGAGATGAAGCAAGAGAAAACGAGAGTGCAAGAGAGAGATAGACAGAGAGAGAGAGAGAAAGCAAAAGAGAGGAAGACAGGGCAACAGAGAGAGAGAGAGAGAGAGAGAGAGAGAGAGAGAGAAAGCAAAATTAGGAGATATAGAGACAAAGCAAGAGAAATAGAGAGAAAGACAGGGCAACAGAGAGAGAGAGAGAGAAAGAGAAGACAGGGCAAGAGAGATGGGGAAGGAAAGCAAGAAAAAGAAGAAAGAAGAAAAAGTCAGAGAAAGTGACATGAGCGAGCAAGAGATAGCGACAGAATGTGGGCGCGAGGAGAAGAGATAGCGAGCAGAGGAGAGATAGAGTGAGAGAGACAGTGAGATAGAAATCAGAGCCAGACAAACAGACAGACAGTGATCAGGTGATTTCTGGCCTGAGTCAATCTCCATCAGATATAAAAGCCAAATTTTTAGTAACATTAGTTTGATGCCTAGTAGGATACAGAAACAGTCATAACATGTTAAACCTCTAAATAGTAACCCCCCACCCCCACCCCCACCAGGTCCCTATCAGGGAAATTACAGGTCATTTCTGTAACCTCACAATCCTCTTCTTATCTAGCAGGAGTGGAACAGTGCAGCTTCAAGATGATTCTTTCTGAGATGCTTTTCTGTTCGTTGCAGTTGTAGAGAGTGTTTATTTGTGTTACTGTATCCTTCCTGGTCATTTCCCAGGAACCCTCTCAGCAGGAACGGCTTTTTGCTTTCAGACCCTCCACTCACAGGATGTTTTTTGTTTTTCGCACCATCGTGACGGGTCAAGTCACTGAGTCCGTATTTTCCTATATATGCATGATTTACACCTTGTGCTCTGATCACAGATCTGTCTGTTTGGAAAAATGCATGAATGAACAGATGTGTCTGTGTAAACTTTATCTTGCTACTAGAAATACTGGCGTCCCTGCCCGGCTGTATAAAAAATAAATAAAAGCTTTTTGAGGAGAGGAATCCCTGTTAGCTGTATCCTTGATTGACCTCTTCGTTCCTCACCCATGAGAAAGTATCTTCTATCAGCCTCGTAATGAAACTTTCTGCACTTTCGCACAAAAGCTGCAAACCTCACATGCTGTTGAGTTTTTACTGTCAGTGCTGTTACATTAAAGTGTCTTGTATTTGTACCTCAGTTGCAGATGTGTTGTGAAACTGCCCCAGCACGCTGCATGCTGAACGTTGGTCTGCAGAAGGGATTTGAATTTGAGCAACAGTGTGTGCATGTAGTCATGTTAAAATTAAACTGAACTGAAACTTGAAGCAGCATGCTGCCGTATACAACAGAAACTACCACAAGCCTGAACAGCTGTCTACTCAACCCTATGCAAGATTAACCTGAAAACTCTGCTGAAGCAGGTTTCTTTATTGTAACTTGACATATTTGAAATGAAATGTCTCCCCCTAGTGGGTGTCTGATCAATATTTTGCTGGGATTTTTTGAAAGCATGATCCCTAACACAAACCACCTCCAAAATGAATTGATTTGTTGCTTGCACCACACCCTACTCTAAATTTTTATTTCCTTAAACCTGCAGATAATTTTAGAGGTATATTAAACACAAACAAAAAAATGAACAAACAGGAAAAACAACACAGGTTAACATATAAGCTCCTGACGGAGGTGAAAAAAAAAATAAAATAATAAAATCCCCAGAATCCATATATCTGTCTGTCTATAAAACTCTCTGCCTGTCCGTCTGTCGGTTTGCCTGTCTGTCTGTCTGCCTGTCTCTCTAAGACACATATTTAACCCATTATTGTATATCTGGCTGGCTAAACATTTTTCTTCTTCGTGTTATTCATCAGGTTTTGTGCAGAGTGGTGCTAAATCTGAATGACTGTCTGTCTCTCTGTCTCTCTCTCTCATGTCCATTCTTATATATTATGGTGTCTTTCCTCTTTCTACTTTTCTCACTTATTTGCCGAACCGATTACTCCTATTAGGGTCGCAGGGAGGCTGGTGCCTATCTCAGCAGACACTGGACGCGGGCGGGTACGCCCTGAATAGATCACCAGACCATTGCCGGGCAACACACAAACACACAACCACTCATCCTTACACCTACGGGCAATTTGGAACAGCCAATTTGCCTAATGTGCATGTTTTTTGGACTGTGGGAGGAAACCGGAATATCCAGAGGAAACCCAGCAAGCACAGGGAGAACATGCAAACTCCACACAGAAACCCACAGGACCTTCTTGCTGATCACTACACCACTGTGACGCCCCTTACAAAAAGGTCACAGTTTCCACCAATTTTATGTCCCATATAAGGAAAAAAATAAAACACAAAACCTCAAAATGTTGTGTTTGCACTGAGTACAGGAAACTCAAACTGAAGTAAACTTACTGAGTATGCGCAAAGCGTGTAAACAACCAGCAAGGTCTGCAGGTAGGGTCTTGGGGAGGCAGAGTGTGCACCCTGACAGTTCAGATGTCTTTGGAGTGTTGAAGGAAACCAGAGTACCCAGAGGAAACCCATGCAAGCACCGGGTGGACATGCAAACACAGTAACGCCCTTGCTGAGCCCAGGACTCGAACCCAGGACCTTCTTGTTGTTAGGCGTACTTGTTAACCCCTGCATCACTGTTCCAGCACTAGTTTATTAGTAAGTATTATTTATTTATTTCTTCTTTTTTCTTTGAAGAGGAAGTTAATAAACAGGAGAATTGTACTTTTCATAAAAAAAAAAAAACATATGAGTGCAATATCAATATCAGTCACTAGAGGGCCATATTGTGTAGCTGAGGAGGGACAGCGGTTCAGAGAGTACTATGTGAAACTGAATTTTTTAAAAAATGTTTTATTGTATAAACGACAGCTGTTCAGTGATAACAAAAACTATTCCATCACTATTCCATCACAGGGCCGCACACAATCACACTCACACCTAGGGGCAATTTGGAAAAGCATGTCTTTGGACTGTGGGAGGAAACCAGAGTACCCTATGGAAACCTATCCTAGCACAGGGAGAATATGCAAACTCTGCACGGAAACGCCTGAGCCCAGGGCTCGAACCCAGGACTTTCTTGATGTGTGCCGGACATGCAACCCCTACTCCACTGTGCCTGTAGATTTAAAATCCTTTAATGTTCTGGCCAGATATTCAGTAGAGCACACGTGAGTAACTTAAAAAATTGTTTTAGCATTAAAAAAATCTCAACCGTGTGTTTGAGGCCTATATTTAATAAACAGTGGGGTTGTTTAAATAAAAAGTTAAACATCATTGTTACTTTTACCCCAAAATTAATACCAAAAGGCAAATAAAAAAAAAACTTTGCATTTTTCTTGGTGTGACCTTTAAAGGGTTAAACGGAAGGACAGAACTGTTTCATGAGAAGATAAAGGTGATCACTATGAAGAATTTAGTACTGTGTTCAAAATCACACCTCGCTCAAAGACATGTGATAAGGCTATAAGCCATCAGAGAAAATAAACTGCAGCCCCGAACACGACAGAGCCGCTGTTTTCCTCTCGTCTCTGATCCCGTTTTTTCTTTAATATTACATCTCTGAGTTTCATTTAATCAAATGGAGGCTCGCCTATTCTCAGCATACCCATGTAGGTTTCAGCTGGGTTCTCCAGTTTTCTCCCAACTCCCGAAACCATGCCAGTGTGTTCATATTGCCTATTCTAAATTGGCCCTATGTGTGAAAGGGTGTGTGATGAGGACATCTAGAGCAAATATTGAAAGTTAAAATGGTTATTTAATACAGCACAAAAATAAACAGATAGATAGATAGATAGATAGATAGATAGATAGATAGATAGATAGATGGATGGATGGATGGATGGATGGATGGATG